>JAHZNF010004310.1:0-17884 GCA_027744215.1 Troglopedetes dispersus
AAATTGATACTTTTTACAAATCACATCATCAAAAATTGTCTGACTTGCCAACACTGAGCTTTTAATTTTGATAAACAAAATTGAGCCAAAACTATTTTTCACGACCATTCTTTGATTTGGCGTTAAAAAGTTGGCAATACCGGTATTTTTTACATTTGACTTGTCTAAACTATCAATACGCTCTGAAAACGGACTTTTAGTTTCCAATCACACTAGAAATACCTTAGAGTATTGCTTCTCCTCGCACCGGAAATGGATTGAACACATTCCTACGGTACAGTCAAGTTTGGTTACAGTAGGGCCTAGAATGAGCCACCCCTTTTTATTTTTCAGGTTTATGGCTTAGGTAAGTGAAAACTGCATCGCAATCCTTGAGTCTTTTAACCAAATGTCCACCAACAAAAGAGCTCAAATTGTTGTTGGGTGACGATATGACATCAGAAGTAAAAACTGTGGATTGACTCTAAATCTATTTTACTTTTTGCACCATAACACTTCCTTCCCACGCAAAATCTATTTCAATCCATAAGTTCACTAACCGTAGCCTCTTTTCATTTGTCCTCCTTTCTGCGTCCGTCTGTTGTCTTTGAAAAAAAGAGGCATTTACTTGATCACCTGTAATTTACAACCCATCTCACTTCTCTTCCGTTCAGGAAATTTCTTTCAGAAAGCAGGAGTTTCTTGGCAAACTCGGGAGGGAAGTACTGTAAAGTTTACCTCCTGAGTGGTTGGAAGCAGGTTTGTGAAAACTAGTGTCAGATGGAAATGAAAACACACGCTGAGAACAAAATGATAATGACGACGATGATTTTGTTTGTCGAAGATGATGATGATGACGAGGACTCCTTCGAGCAAGGAAATAGTATTGCTCCTCAATGTGATCACCCTTTTTTCCCAAGCACCACTTGTATCTAAAAGTGTGAAACGAGTTGTGAAAGCAAGGCTACACACATCACCATCACCACCACAAAAAACCTTGTATCTGTATCTGCCTCACCTTCTCGAATTACCGCTGTATGATTGAAGCCAATCCCAAAAACAATTTTATATTGGGTTTTTTGATTTTCATACAAATAAGCGAAGAAAAACATGATTGTTTTTGCAAGTGAGATTTCCCACTTGAGAGTAAAAATGCTAATATGCAAGGAAAACTACAAAGGAATCCAATATTAATAATACTCAATTTATTACTCTGGCCTGAAATAGATATGACGTGGTAGTGCAACGGAAGCACAATTTTCCTATTCGAACTTGAAGAAAAATAATGATCGTAGTCAGGGTATAGTTTATGCATGTACAATTAATAGTTGCATGAATATACACCAGTTCATCTCATTTGCATTGAGCACACAGAGGTATCAACACAACCAATCTTTTTCACCTTTTTTTATAAATTACTTTCTTCTTGTTATTCCTTCGTGCCACTTTTTTATAAAAAAAAGTTTATAAGAACGTCTACCACCATAATAAAAATAAAATTTCTATTCTTTCCGATAAAAAAATTATTACTTTGATAATACCATAATACTGTTTCACGGTGGTGGTGTGGTGGTGCCGGTGCTACCCACCTTAATTCCACTTTCCCTTCTATTTCTCCGCTTTCATTCAAAATCGTTAAAAAGTCAACACGGGACAAAAACATTTTTATATGGCAAGGCCTTTCTTCCTCATTTTTTCTCTCAGCCAATTTCAATGTTTAAGCAAAGTGGCAAGTTTTTAGGTGAGAGGAGGAAAAGAGCAAGAAAAAGTGGGAGGAAAAATATCATCGATCCATCTCCAACATCTTCCCGTTCTAATAATAATAATACTAATAATAATGCATAAAACCCCATTCCTATCACCATCATTATTATTCGAGACGGGTGACATTAACCATAATAATAGAGAATCATATTAAATATGATATTACAGAGGTGAACTTTATACGGAATCAACGAGCAAGCGAGGTGCGACCAATGAGGTGGAGGAAGCAATAAGTGAAAGTGAATCAGGAGAAAGCAACCGTGGGCCAGGACGTAAATATTACAGTAAAATAAAAAAAAAGCGAGTCAAAGCTGAGTCCCACGTAAAGTGGAGAAATGCATACGACAAAGTGATATAACCGAAAGAATCTTTCTGCAAGGATTCTAATACATATCATGGCTTAGCTATTCACATCTTATTATGAACTTTGGTACAAAAAATTCCTTCGATTCAGTCGAAGTCAACTGTTATAAATTGCAAGGCTCATTGAGCGGCTGAATTATAGTTGCTGCTATATCTTCCAATCCACCAGCTGACGGTGGAAACATTGAGACAGAGAGAAAAATTGAAGCTTTCGCAGATGATGATGATCATGATGGTAGCTTGTGCTCAGTTCACCGGAGAAAGCATTTAAAATATTCACGTGAAAAATACAGCCTCGTATATATGACACACAATACAATATGCATAACGCTATACAACATTTTTTTTCAATGGAGGCGGATGGATGAACTTGTGAAGTGCTCTTATTCATAAGTTCTATTATTGAGAAGGAGGAACAAACGGTTTTGCATCCCATTTTAGCCTGGCATTTTGTTGAATTTTATTTGCAAACAAAAGCTTAGAAAGAAAAGTTTTCTTCAAATATTCCTTTGTTATTACTACGCTTCCCTCGTTTGCCGTAAAAATTCTCGGGTATAAAAAGGAGGGGAAGCTAATTTTCGCAACGATTTTGATTATACTTTGCATTTCCTAAAGATTTGAATTAGTGGTTGGGTATAACGCATTTAGCACATTATGCAAATTACTTATATTCATTGCCGGTCGTCTAAATTATTTGTGATAAAAGGAAAAGCAAAAAGATAGATTTTCAAACCTTTGAATATTCAAATTCCAATTAATTGTATTCATGCAGGGAACCCGACTTACAGTTAGAAAGGTAATTTGCATTTGATATCTTCGACAGACCAATTTAACGAAGCGGAAAAAACCCCTTTGAGAGTTACGCTATTGAAACCTGGCGGCTTGAAATAATCACAATGCTTCAAATTCATATTTAATAACGACCATAAAAACCTTAGCCACAATTAAACTCCTTCATACTACAATTACATAATACTTTTTGTGTGTTCGTGTGCGTGTGTTTGCGGTAGCATGCACATACAGGCTAGCTATATACAGTTGCCGCGCCGCTCGTTGTCCGGAAAAGTAATGTAAAATATTACGACTTGTTAGTACCAATAACAATAATAATAATGCAATGCTAGAAAAAGGAGGAGAAAAAGTTGGTAAATTTACAACCCTTTCCCTTTCCTGCATTTATTACATACATAACTTCTCCTGTGTTGGGTAGCTGGCCGGGTAAATTTTTCTTCCTCAGGAATAATGTGCGAGGTCTAATGTGGTGTGGTTTTTCTTGTGTGGCAGTAGACAATTTTTCTCTCTGCAACATGAGTCTAACTACTCAACGAAAAAATAACAATAACATCAAACAAGGTAACTTGTATTCAGCTCGGAAGCAAGGAAGTGGACTCGGAAGCAAGGAAGTGGATTCCATTGAAGCATAAAAGGAAAAGTGAGGAAGACTACTTCAAGAACATTATCGCTACACTACTACTATACATTTTTTTTCAGTTGTACCAAAAGGAATAATAATGCTATCACATTCCACCAGACAATTCCTCAACCCGGTCAGCTTTCTAATGTGACGGACGTACCTATGCTTTCCCTACCCAAAGTATTGTTGCGTCATTATTCTCTTAAAGGAGGAAAAAGTTGATGTCGAAATGAATCTAATAAATGCTTCCTAAACACCAGTTTTGTTTTCCTACTGCATCCTCCATGATTACCGGTGAGAACAATTTATTTCAATTTATGTGTACGCGCACAACTACTCTTGTGTGCAGCATTCAGTTTCACAAGACTTACTGCTTACTCAGGAGAGATGAGAGAAACCCCACGGAAGAATAGTGAAGGAGAGAAGAATAAAAAGTAAGGTATTAAGATATTTGTAAGTGGTATCTGGTTTTTTTTCACGGGGTTCTGGCGATGATGATCATCATCATGGTCGTCATTACCATCAGCATGTATATAAGAGCATGTGGACATCCACACGCATATGAGACTTCAAAGAGGTGAGAGGGAAAAAGGAAAAAAAGTTTTTTTGTAGTAGGGAAAGGTGTTAGTTCCAAAGTTATTATGATTATTACCCAAATGTACCGCCGCCACCAACATCCAACAATACGTTTAGACACGTATATTTTTGGAGAAAGCATAATAAGTCGTTGAAACCGTAAAAATGATCCTGTTGGAAAAGAAGGAAAATGCACTAAACTCCATTACTCTGTGTATGTGATAGTAGCCCGGAAGTATAAATTTTGCGGTAGTACATACATTTGGTCGACAGACCCAACACATAAAAATCCATATGTGTAGATACAGTACACCGACATAAAGTTTATAGAAAAGGGAAAGGTGAGCAACCAATCTCTATTAGGCAGCATTTTTTTTAACTGGCTGGAGGATCCTTATAAATATAAAAGGTAGTGAGTGAGAGTGTCTATCTGTCGTGGAGGAATAATCTTCTCCTTTTTTCGCCTTCCAGGCATAGATAATAGAGGAACATGCTCCAGTATGGTAATAGTATGGCAGATCGACCCATTTACACCTGAAATATGATACGTAAAAAAGGTTAGAGCAAGTGAGCCAAGAAGGTAAGTGAATCTCATGCTTGCATGGGCTCGATTCACCGTCTACCTAACTTTTTACTGCACAGCTTCCTCTCCACATAAGTTGGATATAGAACGAAGCCATTCTAAGGGTTCTTCCTTTTCGCTGCTGGATCTTGCCTCATTGATATTGCAGGTAAAATGTATGGAAAAAAGGGGAATTCTTCCTGTGTGATATTCGTAAGCATATATATTACCCTTGGGCTCTGGGCCCAACTATATCCGCAGCTGAATATAACATGGTTCAATAAAACTGCTCTGGTTAAAGCATCTTGAGATCTACGATATGCATTGTATTAGAAGAGAGCTCAAGTGTGAATCCGCCACGCATATAAAGTTGCGTCCCAAAGCAAGGAAAACATCTTTGCCGAATAAGTTATTGGCTGAGCCTAGCTTCAAAAGAAAATACAACCCTGTGCGAATTAGTTTTTTCAAAAATTAAATGGAGCGTGCCTATAAAATGCTACATTAATCTAGCGATGATACTGTGCGGATTACGGATGAACTGTGGTTTTCAGGAAATAAAATTGTCAACAAAAAAATCACAACGGTACATAACAGAACAGTGGAGAACTTGTCACCAAGCTTGTGATTGCAAGCACAAAGCAAGTATTTATAAGCCATCTTCATTTTCGCTAAAAGCTTGCTCTAAAATTTTGATAAAAGGAAGTAAGCGTAAGAAAGAGAAACAAATAAAACCACAACAGCTATACGCACCACCAGCGCGCAATGAATCGTGGACAGAAACACAACGTGGGATCCAATTTTTCATCTTCTCACTGTCTTGAAATCACCGAGTTTATGCGACTGCTTGAACTGGCTTTCCCCATTTCCTCAGACGAATCGCAAAAATGTGGGAACCGAAAAACTACTGCATTGCATTATAAAAATAAAGTTGTACACTCTTTTCCACCCATTCATATTTTATGTTATAATGCCAACATATAATACATCTCTTCACACATACCATCCGAGATCTGCCTGTGCGCAATCACTGCGCATTGGTGTATATTTATTAAACATACACACACACAGTGCCTTGCCTTTTTGATTTATTATTTCCTTTGTAGTGGTGATACACGAGTGATCCGCTCACCCACTCACTCACCAGGCAAGTTATACTTTCACTACGTGCTGCCGGCATACTCTGCTATAATATTATATTATTCAGAGATGCTCTCAGGTAATCTCATACAAGATGCATACAGAAATCTTTGCATTTTTAATGCATCCTACGTACACACAGTCCTATCCGAGTTATTACTTTGTCCTCTTTTCGAGTTGAATTGGTGAGCAGGTACATTTTTCCCATCTTTTATTGATCATAATATCATAAAAAGGAGAATATATAAGCCATCGATTTCTAATATTTCTCTCGGCAAGACAATCAGAAAAAGAGTCAGGATGGTGAACATGCAAAAAAGATAATCTACACAGGCGCTTTCACGTGTATATTACTATGTAATGACAAAAATGCTAGTTTAATATTTAAACACGTATCCTTCGGTTACTTACGTAAAAAACGGGAGTGAAACGGTAGCAAATGTGCACATACACACAACGTGAGATGGAGAATTGGTTGAGAAGGCGAATTACAAATTATAACATTGGGAAAGTCGTAAAAAACACAAAGGAAAGCGGAAGGAAGTGCTCATCGCAAGTTGGTTTTTCTTCTTCTTCTGCAATTGCTTCTTCGTCTTCTCGTGGACTTTCCCCCGCTTAGATCCATTTACTCCAAGGTGCTTTTCGTTAGTATGCTTTACAACTTGGAGGAATAAGCTGTAATATTAAATGAATCGTCAAGATGGAGAAAAAAAACTGGAAAATCATATGGTGCTGCAGCAGTTGATTACATTCAGTTTACTCTCTCTTTCTCTCCACAATTTTTCCCTCAGTATTTTTAGCCCGCCTGTCTGCTTCCTTTTTTCCCTTTCTTCGTTTATGTATTATTATTACATTGGAGACTAGAAGGCCAGATAGATCTGTTAAATTTTTCCCTGCCTCTTTACCAAATGTATTACATAGCTGTGGGTGAAAAGGCATTTTGAGGAGTAAAAAAGAAGGGACGAGAGAGAGAGAGAAAGAAGAAAAGTGAGTTGAGAAGTCATGAAAAAGGGAAGTGGCGAGAATGAGACAAAATTTACTACGTCAGTAAGCCTCATGTAAGCATTTGAAATATTCGGATCACGAACTGAACGAGCCACTTTTTCCGTTTCTCAATCAAACGTGCATCCAGAGCTTAGGAATCACGAGAATATCTCTTATTTTTTCTTTTTCCTTTCTTCGCACATATACATTTATTTAGTTCCTTCCTTTTCATATTATATCTCTACGATATCCATTTTATACATAATATTAGTCTGCCACCCGCACTTTTTGCCTAGTTGCTTTCTGTCAGTTTTGTCGGGAAAAAACTCTGTGGAATCACTTCGTATATTTATGATAGTTTGATTGTACATATATATAAAAAATATACAAAGCAGTACCATCAGTTTTTATACATTTTGTACAACCCATTGGAGTCCATTCATATTGCTGTGTATTCAAAAGTATATAAGTTTTGTAGCATGCTCCACGGCATCCTTCAAGTGTTGAGCTCAGCAGTGAAAGGAAGGATGGGAACGCTCAAGTCCCTCATCTCCCGTCTTCCCTTTTTCCTTTTTTTCTCACTTAAAAAGAAAGAAAAAATATGTTCTTATGTTTTTACCAATTTTTAGGCTCTAGAAAAATACAGAGCGTTTTAAAAGTTATTTCTGCAGGCGTTTGCATCCATCTCCTTTCCACTCACTCATACGCCCAAACGCGAATGCGGAACTGAAGGCAAGAATGCTTCGTCTGTGAGAATTATATATGCACATGCTCGAGTATTGTGCAGTTGAGAAGGGCATCCTATTTGCAAGTAGTGACATGCACGAGCAACTATATAGATTCTTAATGGTATCATATGAGAAGAATAAAACCATATTCTATTGCCTTCAGTTTCTTCTTGAATTTTACAAGTAGCTGAGAGGGAAGAAAAAAAGAAAAAACTACTGATGATTATGTACAATGAATGCCAGCCAAACTGGATATATATTTACTTGCATGCACTCATACATATTCTGACAGGCAGTGTCATCCTCTTTTCCTTTGCTATTTCCCACTTTGCCTCTTCTCTCGACATTCCGCCTTTCCTATATCCTTCCCCACTATTGTACATCTGATCGTTTCCGAATTGTTCTTTTTTACGTGCTAAAACCACACTATAGATTTTCTCTTCGTTTTTGTACGTGCCCACCGTAGGAATCGACCAAAGTACAGAAAAGGATTGCCTATATGGATGTAGCCGAAAGAAGAAGCAAAAATATGTGTATCTGTGGAACTATTATTGCATTCATATTTTTCCTTCGTTTCCCAATTTCAAGAAAGGAAAAACGAATATTGTGAAAAAATCTACTGGGAGTTAGGCATCTGTGTGTTCATTCAGTTGGTGATGGCAAAGTGGGTATCAACGCTCGCGAGGCACAGTAGAGAGTCTCGAACCAGGAAAAAATCTGACTTTGTTGGAGAGAGAGAGAGAGAGAGAAAGAGAGAGAAATGAAACCGTAGTGCCAATGACAGGAGCAGAGCGTCTTCGAAAACTTATATTTGTGTTTGGTCTCCGACAAAAAAAAGAATGAAATGGGGACATTGGGGTTATAAATGAAAGCATGTTTTTGTGTGCAAGGATGTATAAGCGGTGGAGGAAAAGGAAGCTGTCGTATTACATGGATGACGAGCGATATTGAGCCTGTTGTCGGATGAAAAATGGCACAAGTCTTCCTTCTCCTTTCTCATCGATGATTTTGCTGTTTACTCCACGGAACACACTCGAAAAATATAAAATGGGACGCCTAAAAATATTTAGAAAGCGTTTCATTGCTTGCGTTTGCAATAATGGAGATTTTCCTTAGTTGTGAGTGCAGAAATTGAAGTGTTTTGTAAATGCTATTTCCATGTTTTTGTTTCGAGCCAATATGTTGCCCCATCCCACCAACATTCCCAATTTACTGGCATGCTAGATGCTTGGCAGGAAATGCGACGTCTCCTTTATATTATTCGCCATATAAAAATTCATGGTAGGCCGCCCCGTTGTGTGCCGTACCAGTCCCAATCCCACGTCGTATCAGCAGACTGAAAGAAAAATTCATCTGCAGTTGACGGATGAGTAAAATACGCACAGCGATTATGAGCTTGGCCGTGAAAATTCTCTGCTCAAGGTTAGGTCGTTAGGCAGGCAAGAGAATTGGGCTATGCAACGCATTTCTGATTTCGCTTTCATTTTCTGAATAAAAATCAATACGCGCTGGTGTTAAGTTGTAATGTAATGTACAATGCATGAACAACTAATATTCTCATTGTACTTTCTTAGACAAGTTCTAAAAGTTCAGACAATCAATGAAACCAACTTGAAAGGCATAAAACCTAACAAATTTTTTGAGATAATCAGAATCACGTTTGCGAAGGAAGGAGTTACTATATATAAGATGAAAATATGCTTTCGTCCTTTCCAGTCGACCTCAGAACGTCATATAAAAAACTTTTGTAACGGCAGTGTGGTATATATTGAGAGATATGACACACAATATTACAATTCTATCACTATGTTCTCCGAGATAAATAGCCAGCGTTGATATCCTATGCAGTTCTGTTTAACACGTTCACGTTGCCACGAAGTTTTCATTTTCGGGGAACATCTAGTCCTGAATACATGTACGTCTTTTCATTTACTACTTGGGTCCAGCTGGAGTTAACATTTAAACTACAGCTCGTAGATTTCAGGGTTGTGAGAAAATATTAGACACTAAAAGTGAACTAGGTTTTTTTTAGAACTGCAAGCTAAAAGTAATAAATCTTTTATAATTGCATTCCCTGTGTGCACCCTGCTTCCAGCACGTATAGACATATGTATCCTTTCCTTTTCCCGTCCTGGAGAAGTACAAAATTTATATCACACGTGAACTGAGTAACAGAGTACCTCGCTCACCAATATTACATATTATGACAGGAACCGGGTAAAATGTTGCCTTTTGTCCGTGATCGAGACTTATTGAGTTGAGAAAAGAAACTGGTGTCAGCCTCATAAAAATTTTGTACGGAGCATTAGCTCAATTGTAAAGGTTAAAATATGTAATACGGAAGATGTGCTCTAAATCAAATCACGTGATCGCGTACGTACATACATTACATCGTCTTCTCTAATTAATGTTTACTGAAGCAATTAAGTTGTTGTTGAACGAAATTCCCGGAGAGAATTTATTTTACTGCAATCTTAGTGCAGGATTTGGAAAGTTATATTGTTTTCTCCTTACGCGTGCGTAAATTGACAATTTGTATTATTTAAAAGTGATGTAAATGAGTGCACTAATGTGCAGCACGGATGTGATTCGCTAATTACACCATGTGTGACCGCTTCATATTAACAAGAGGGATAACGACTACTTTATACTTTTGCTGGGAAGCTAAATGGAACAAACATCTGGAAATGCTAGCAATTCATGGGTAGCTGTGAAGTGGCCGATTTCTTTTTGGCCAGAAACCCTTCCTCGGCTTGTTCAAAACATTTGGGAAAACGGGAAAGTAGATATCAAACAACTTTGGTATTTTTATATGTAGTTGTAGAATGCAGTGGGACGCAAGTCGGGAGGCATTATATTTAGAATAGTCCACAGCGCAATGGCCCCGGCACCCCACTTTTAGCTTGCTGTAAAAAAAGCTGGAAGAAAAGTAAGACGACAGCTTTTTATTATGTTATCGTAACTACCAGACATAATCATGTCCTCACACGCTGTATAGCACTCCTACTTTCTTTCAGAGACTTCGTTTGGTGGTGTTTACGGTAACCAGAAGGAAAGCAAACAACCATGCACTTAAGTGGGACCAGTTTTTTTGCTGAGGAAAACCAAGCCTCTTCCGAGAGTTTTTAGTAAAGTTCACGACTAAGTAGTAAGTAACAGTGGCAGTGGTACTTGTGCCATTGTCGAGCTTCACATCGAATGCCCTAATTTTTGCGAGTCTCCGAGAATCAAGAAATGAAAATGGCAGTAGTCGACCAAAGAAAGGTAATAATTGAAAGTTGAGAGTGAAGGCGCGTTCGTTCCTATTTGTACTAGTGATAAGAATTTGTGACCGGTTCGAATAGGATTACTTGCGCGAAGAGGAAGTTGATACGCTGATGACTGCTATTCAGCTCGCGTAAGCACACATGGAACAGACTGTTGTTATTGTTATAATGCGTACAATGACTTTCATTCATTCTCTTCACAATGCCAAGCCTTTGGAAAGGGATAATGATGAAAAAACAGAACGGGAAATAGGCGGAATTTCCGTGGGGCACGTGCCTTCTCTTCTCTCGAATGTGTCACAGTTCCTCGACTGATAACAAGTGAAGCAATGCTATTGCCAAATGTCATTTATTGAATTCTAATAAAGTGGGACAAGTTTTGCCTGGGTGAACATAGCTTTTTTTGTTTGCGTCGCGCATACATAATTAAATTGGAGATTAGTGTGAAGCTTCCATGAAGTTGTTAGGAGGCGATAATTAGGGCCGTAGTCATTCTGCGTGAGTGAGACCTATTCATTCATGTGCACACTCAACCGGAGCATGTGGAACTGGCAATAAAATTACTGCGTATGTTATACCGCTTCCGTTTGATTAAAATTGCGAAATTTTTATGGTTGTTGATCTTGCCGTAACAATGTTTTAATTTTACGAATGGGTCTCTCCTTTCTGCAAGTATTTCCGCAACGATAAAATTCCTTGCACATTGCAATGCACAGTGTACTTTCAATAGGATTCGTTTCTATCACGTAGCTTATATAGGTACATGTCTGGCAAACGTGGCATTTCGTTTGTATTATTAAAGAGTAAATGGAGAGTTGACAAATCTGGTGAAGCAGAAATGTGCGCATTGAAGAACGAGGAGAAAGCCCCATGGACAAGGAACTGGTAAAAGTGAACTGGCCTTAGTGGAAGAAGGGTCATTTGAACAGGAATGACGAATTTTGTAGTAACTTTGTTGAACAGTTCCACCTGAGAAGAGGAAAATACCTCGAGCTGAACCCAACCCTCCTTCTATTTTGTTCCTTTGTCGAAACACTCGTTTTTTATGTTTTTGCATAATATGCTTTTCATGTAACTCACGCCAAGTAGTAAAAGCAGTGCCGTTAGGAGGATGGGAAGTAGATTGAATTTCAAAGAAAAATGGAGACGTACCCACGACATACGACAATGTGTACAATTTGCAAAATAGAGAAACAACCAAACCATACATAAACTCGACATCGTTTTTATATATTACTCCATTATAATATGTATATATACCTACTTACAAGTATATACGAATTTTAAGAAGTAATGTGGAGAGGCTGAAGTTTCTCCGCACTTCGTGTGCTCTAGATTAGGTACCCATGCATAAGTGCGGTTTCCCGTTTTGTAAAAAGGCGTTACTGAGGAAGTGGTGTAAAAGCTGTAGCCTGAAGCGGATTACATAAAACACTGCTTCAATTCTTGCCAGCCGCCCAAGCACACTACAAACCACTATTTTGCCATCGTACATGCTCACAACTACATTTTACTTTCCTCTCCTTTCACCCAAATCAACGGCTTGTTCTTATAAAACTGTGAAGCCAAAACTAGGCAACTGAAGACGATAGTAAGAGAGAGAGAGAGAGAGAGAGAGAGAGAGAGAGAGAGTAACAGAAGAAACAGAGAATGACGATCGAAGAAACCTTTTAAGTTGAGAAAGCGTTAGAAAAAAAGAAAGTTGACTATGTTTTTGGAAATTCACATGAATAAATTCAACACGTCTGAGTTTTCAGCCATTCTGTTCTATTATACACTAGTCTCATGCCTCTTAGATTCGCAGAAAGGAGCATATACATTTTCGTAAAACGAACAGAGAACATATATAGGTTATATTTTGAACAGTTTGCAGCGGAAAACTTCAAAGGAATGTACACACATGAAAGCATAGATATATTGTGTTTCAGCTATGAAGCTTTGGACTACTTTCCCGAATGTATTATTTATGTGAACAGTTGTAGTATTTCAAGATAGAAACCATTATTGTACTTTACGCACTGCGAGTAGGCGTAAATTAGTTATCATCACTATCAAAACATTTTTTCTGGCTTGTTCCATCCAAACACTTGAGAATAGAAGCCATTAGGTTTTATTCGTTTTGTTTGTGTTGTGAATCGAAAATATTTGCCTTAGCTGCAGACATTCTGTATTACAGTCAGCAATTTTTAATTGTACTTTCATGACAAACGAATACATCACTTCCTATTTTTGTATTTCATTAGATAAATGAGGACAGGCCCAATTATTACTCGTAATTCACATAAGCATTACTAAGCCACAGCTATACCTAAACTGTCTATGGCTAAAAAACTTCATCGCTCATCAATATTTTGTATATCGTTAATGTACATATTTACATACGCTCTACAAAAAGGAAAACTAACGTCCAATTGTCCATAACAAGAATTGCAGTAGTCACAAAATTCATTTTTCCAAGTTGAAAATGTGCAGGTCGCACAAAGAAATCCTTGGGATTTACGCGTGATAGAGGGTTATGACTACAGGAATGTCGTAATCGGATCAAAACTATTTCTCTCCCTCGCCTCGCTTCAGCAAAATAATGCAACTGCAGTTGCTTCAGAGTTTGATTATCGGAATGCAAACTACATAAACACAAAATAATTTGTTTGAAGCAAACGGCAATACTTCCCTTCTCATGTTTGTTGGCTTGAAAAGTTTCAAAGACCAGAGAATGCAGTGGAATCAGCTTACAGAAATAGCGGAGCACTCACTTTGCTCTTTTACGAGGCATCACCAATTCCAGGGTGGAGTTATGTGGTATTGGTACTGATAAAGGCCATTTTGCCTGTGATTTGCTGTGAGCATCCCTAATTCAGGTAGGGTGGGTATTCTTTGGTACACTTACGAACGAGAAAAAGCCCAGTTTTCATCGGCTCAAGTCAATACATTTAGCGTGGTGATACATTTATCTATGAAGAGTATGTGTAATTCCTTCAATATTGCAAAGAGCAACAAGCATGAACATCATTGATGTCAATATGGACGATTTTCGGTTGATTGGACGTATATTTGCGTAAAATCGGTACGCATTACATACATTCTATATTATTTATTTATCCCTTTGGCATATAAACACAATAATAAGATCATAAATACTTCATCTCCTCCACCGCACAACAGAAACCAATTTTGGTTATCCCCTACTCTATTTACAACAGCGGCTTGCGTAGTATTGTGTGCCGTGATTGTAAACCTATCAAACCCGTTTTTTGTACACATATGCTGCATCAAAAAGTCTGATAGTGCTGGCAAGGTAAAAGTTATTTAAATACGTCATTTTGAAATAACTGTTATAAACATTTTATAAGTCGTAGTATATCTCTTTACGTTTCTTGAATTTTCCTAATATCCGCACCACAAGAAACATTTTCATTTTCCCGCGAGCATTGGAGTAAAAAAAATGTAGGTATATGTAAACACGTTTCGTTATGTGGCTATAATGATGAAGCGATATCTTTAAGCTTCCGCGCGCACACATACGCACACACCGTGTAGGTATATTACACACTCCATCCATATACACATTTTTGCTTCGTGGATTCTGTGAAGCAGAAAAACGGATTCTTATTCACTAAAAGGAGAAAAAGATTTAGTAAAGAAGCGAGAAAGCATTTTTCTCCTTTTTCCCTCGTAATACACCACACTTCCATAAACTTTTAAAGGCCTCTAAAAATCTTTTATTTCCTAAGATTTTCGCATCTTTCATTCTCTCCTCTTCACTCACGCCTTGTATACACTACCAATTTTAACATGCATTTTGGTACATTACATAAGCAAGCGTTAGAATACAGCAGAACTTTATAAAAAAAACATACGTAGACGCAGACGTTAGATTGTGACTCGCACCCCTTTCAACTATTTTATTTTCATCTGTGTCTCTGACGCTAGATAAATAGACTTCTTGAAATAAGGTGTCTGCCGTTATGCACCCGACTGGAGAGCACATGCCTCTTTCCTTCCCGTACAAACGTATCTGTGGAGAATAGGAGGCGAGCGAGAGGAAATGCGTAAATTTTTTGACGACTTGGTTTTCGATCGTAAAAGAAAATTCCTGCACGGATTCATTCATTCATTCTCTCGTTCATTCACCGTTCATTCCCGCTTCTTCGAAACAGCATCTCAAAAACTCGTTTCGAGAGGCAGACTGGTGAAAGAAAGATAGAACACTCCTACTCCTACTCCTCTCTGGTGTGTAACTGCAAGGCAAGCGTGGCCCTCAATGTGGCTACTACGAATGTGAATTCATCATCAAGGGAAATACCAGCAGGTAATGGTCTATCCTCCAGTCGTATTACTTTCATTTCATTTCACATCAAATTTCAAAGTTGTATAAAATAATATAAAATGCAGTCTCTTCCACAGCTAAATTGTACATTCCAGCGAGGCTCAGGTTGTTCAACACAGCTGAAACAAATTCTCCTTTTGCACTTGATACTCACAAGAGTGGAGAAAATGAAACAAAATTAAGAGGGAAAATTCCTTTGAACATAAACACACACAACACAAAGAGCAACTCCTTGATTTAACAACGAGGTTAAAACTTCTTTATGGACCTTTTAAAACTCGGAGGATATACCCTTCCAACACTCTACAAACTTTCCTTCTGCTCCCCAATCATTAACTTAAGTATTTAATGTGATGAGAGGAAAATAACACAATGTGAAATGGAGAGGTGCTAGGAGCTATCTGCTTTCAGTTGGGGCGACAAGGAGGAAATGATGAGTTCTCTGATTTTATTCCCTTTTTTACACTGATTCATTTCCTGTTTCAGTTTTCATTTTAATGTGTTTCAACGGCTCTGCCGCTGAAGTGGCTTTGTGGAGGTGCAGGCTGAAAACGTTGGAAGGGGATAAGGCTGCTAACAATCCACCATGATGATGTGATGATTACAACGATAATAACAAAACTGTGTTGATATCATGACTTTGTCCGCGAAATTAATATGATATACTTGCTTTTAATGAGAATAAGTAAAGTGTGCTATCTATCTTGTGTGTATTCTATGGGATATAGCAACCTCGGTCCCAAACTTTTTACGTCATCTTCACCCCCATCGTCATAAAAGCAAGTACAATGATGATAATCTTTAAAACAGTACCTCCATCCTCAACTTGGTTTCGTTGAACTTGGCGAGCCCGTTTTAAAACAAGAACTGCTGGTGCCATGCCAGATCAAGTTTGAAATGTCTTTTATAAAATAACATCATACCAAACCCTACATTCAGTTACATTTCTTTATGCGAAACCCTTCCTTCCTTTTACAAAGATTATACACGAGTCGTGTGCAAAGAAAAGAAGTTCAAGAGGGAGAGGGGACACGAATCTAAAAATGAATATAAACAGCAATCATAATAATAATAATGAGTATCGTTTTGTATCCTAGAGGGATCGTGTCTTCATTAGCGAACCGTGGTAGAAAAATGAAGCAACTCAATTTCACGATTTCTCGGGAATGCAATTTCATTCACATAACAATACAGTGCTGCAGGGATTCTTTACAAAAAATGATTCAGTCTTGCTTCTCTAATGTGTATTATGAACACAGTCATCTAGCTTTCTTCATCTTTTCCATGCTTCCTTATTTATTTATTTCATTCTCCACAGATCAGGCTACACACTTACTTCATAGATGACTAACCAGTAAGATAATACACATGTCTAACAAGCTTTTCTTTTCCTTTTTATTTCATTAGTCAAAAGTATTCAAGGAAAAAGAAGAATCATGATTATCTTCCTTGCTCCATGTTTTCTTTTCGTAGAAAGACAGACACTGTACAATTCCCTTCCTTTCTTTGAATTTTTGGCAGATCTCAAGTTAAAAGAATATAATATTATTTTACATCTATTGTTACAACTTTTCCAAGTATGTATTTAATGATACAAAACTGTGGAGAGGGAGAAAACAGATAGTAACTAGTGTGTAGTGGTAATAATAATAAATATATTTCTGGATTTCACTCCTCTTGTCATTCAAATCCAGACGGATGTGACAAAGGGAAATATTATGGGGTAATGAAATGAGGACGGAAATTGTTAAGATTTTCAACCAACGCATTTTTTTTGTCTTTTTTGAGTCTTCATCTTTCAAAAGGGTTTACCTCTAGACAGAGTGAATGAGATGGTTCATCAGAAAGGAGTTAGTTTAGACTATTCTTATAGCTTTCATAGGAATATATGATTCCAAGAATATTCGTAAAGATAAGCTTCGAGCTGTCCCTAGAATGTACTAACGCCAAAAATGAATGAGACCAGAGAAAAGTTTAGCTTGTAATGTTCACTGACTGAAGTGTGTCTTTAAAAAAATCCCCAGCGTCTTGATCTGAACGAGTTATTTTTCATTCCACATTTAAGGAAATTCAAGGAATATTCGTGCCTACGAGATTTAACTTGATTTAGCATTGCTCGTGAAAGAGAAAGCGGGTCGAACGGACCAGCTCGGTTTCTGCAAGGCTTTTCGCCAAATAGTCCTAATAAAAGTGGCAAAATACGATTATAGCGGTTTTGTCTTCTCGTACGCTTCTTTGTTCGAACACTGTGCGCTTGAATCACATCACACTACTTTCGTATGTAGGACGTATGCTGGGTTCCGTAAAGAACGTCCTGAAGAGTCATGATAATAGGAAGAAATTGTTCTAGTTTCCCTTTTCACAACTTTGAAATGTTTATTACACACGTTTCCATAAAAAAATAATTTAGGGATTCCCCACTTCAGAAAATTAATAAAAGACTATGTTTGCAGGAGCATTTTTGTTACAGTTGATACTTATGTACATGTTACAGTTTGCTCAGTGTAAGCACAACTATTAATGAAATACATAATTGCCTGCATTTTAAGCAGTGCAGTGTAAATACTTACTTATTTGAACGATTGTGAGGTTCAAATTTGACATGTTGTCGCAAACTGCATCCTGAATGGAATGAATAAATTGTTATATGAACCCTATAAAATTTGCGCAATAAAAGATTGTGATTTCGACGCTTGTTCAACGGGCTCTCAACATTTGCAGTCCAGAATTCTTAGATGAAGAACTATCCCACATCAAAAATGTTTTGATCAACCTGAACAATTA
>JAHZNF010004311.1:0-10009 GCA_027744215.1 Troglopedetes dispersus
TTGGGGTTTCGCGAGCACCAAAGGTGCGAGCGGGTTTGGTGTATATTTACTTGTCCCCCGCACGACAAATTCCGTTCCTACGGCCCCGAAAGGTTCAATCAGGAAACAACGAATTGTGGGGTGAACCAGGACAATGCAAGGAACGGATGCATTTGTAGATCTTTTTTTCTATTTTGTTAATCTTATCTTTATTTTGTGATATTAGAATGTTAGAAACAATAAAATACGTCTAGATTTTGAACGAAATTAGTACCGACCCACTCAAATTAGATATCAGACCCAAAACAGTCAAGCATGTGAGTGACTTGGTTGGGCAAAAGTTGTCACAATTCACAGCCTCCACAGGAAACGCTCTAACAATCTTCCTTGCTTCCGGAATCTTACCCATTTCTCTTTGAACGAGATCTTCTTGCCACTTCAAGCTGTACCTATTCACCATAGCCATGAAGGAGGTGAATACGCTTAAAAGACCGCTGGCCACAATCAAAATAATGATTCCAAAGACGAAAATTACGGGATCATGTGATAACCTGACCGACATAAAGACAAACTCCACAATCCCAATTATCAGTATTGCTTTGAAAGGGGCGATGTAGGCACTTCCCCAAACGTCATTGTAGATCGTGTTCAGTGCATGGAGCTTTGAATATATAAGCATGTCTTCCTGGAGGTGACCAAAATAGCCGTTTCACTTGAAGATTCAGCTGTGGATAAGAATGGCATTTGTTTACACATGCGTGAACATTTAACTTACAGCCTGAAACATTGTGTACGACCGAAAACAGTTTTTGAAAACGTTTATCCTATTTGTTTTTGTGTATATTTGTATCTGAGTAGAAAACATTTAAAGATAAATGTGTACACACTGTGTATAATTGTTTTCGAAAGGTAGAATATCCTTAAATAAAGTTTAAATAAAAATTACTGAAACAAGTTGTTTATCCTTCTCTCAATATTACTAATATTGAACAAGAACGAAATTTTCCATCGAGTGTTCGTTCACGTAAAATCAATTGATACATATTATTCCTACTCGCTAAGTGCCTTCTATGTAAGTCCGTCAATCCAACCAATCAGTGTAGTCATTTTCAGCCACTGCTAAAGCAAAATAAATGCACGTAAAATTTCCGAGAGTAATCGGTATCTGTTGTCCGTCAATACATCAGTGAGGTGTGGGTGTAGAATGGGTCTCGTAATTTATACAGGTCATGTGACCGTATATACAGGGACTTTACTAATGAGAGCTCCGTGTTAAAAAATTTCCATTACAAATATGGTAATTTCCAACGATACGGTTAGCATTATTTGTTATGAATTTCTATTTTAAAATAATTCTCTTTGTATTGGGTTTTGTTACTAATGGTGTTAGTTAAATAAGCTGTATTATTTTTATTTTTTAACATATTATTGTTTAACACGGAGCTCTCATTAGTAAAGACCCTGTATTTTCATAAGGTTATCGCGATTCTCGCAAGCATAGTTTTATGCTTATCCTCACTTGCTGTAAATTAGTTTTATGGAAAATGCTGTCATTACCACCATGGAGAAGATGATATTTTTGCTGTTTAGGTGAACCAATGCACGGAACTTCTTTCACCAATGCAAGAACTTGGGCAAGTCTTATATTATTTATCCTTTACAGCGTGCGAAGAAGCAGCATGCATCACTGTATACTATACAGAGAGCAAGCACCGTCGCCTACCCTTTTAGAAAGTTTTCTCCCCGCCACAAGTAATAGTTTGGTTAGATAATACCATGTTTTAGTGGTGACCTTGAATTTGGTTGTGTTCTCAGCAACCCAACTTATATGTTAATTTATGTATTTAATTTTGCATATTTCAGAATAATTATTAATACATAATGAACATATGAATATTTAAATGACTCATTGGAAGGCTTTAATTTATAGTTGTGAGATGAGATAACATTCTCATTTAAAAAATCAACTTAAAAAAACTCATGTGAAAAAATGTATTCAACAAGTCAAACATTGTATTTTTGTTAGTAAATATAATATCAAAATCTCAATTTTAAGGTCATATCTGCTTCAGGTCGAATTTTTCCAATGTGTTATTTTAAATATTTTGTCACGAGCGATTTTTAAACGCACGCCTGCTTGGGATATTAGAGATAACTTTTGCCAGAAATGTATGTAACTGTACGAACAAACGCAGACGAAAATGTTATTGTTTATCGTAATATTGAGATGCATGGAGAAATACCTGAACATTTACTTTTAGTAGTAGCAGTTCCGTAAGCCGAAAGATGTACACAGTACACACTCATTACATTATTTTGTAACACTCGTCCATGAGTGAACTATTCATTCACACTTTTTGGTGTTCTGATATAAGACGTGCAGCTGGAGTGACGTTGACATGCATTTTTTATAAGCGTGGTATAATCGCAATAAGCATAGGTGTAATATTAACCTAATATTACCTTACAAACTTGCTTGCCTTTTGTGAGTCACAAGTTGTGACGTTCGCCGTCCTGACTCACAAAATATTTTAAAATGAAAACTCCACTTACGATTGACAATAGTCTTCACAACACTGAGATGAAAGCCATTTAATTGGTCAGAAAGAATTAATTACCCATTCGACAATCTTATCGTACCCTGTTTATGCGAACATTAAACTACAGAAGAATAACAAGAAGCTAAGCATTTTACCTTTCGTCGCATATTGCCGGACTTGGGTTGCTTTCTTGTCTTGGTGGAGTAGGGGATGATTCCCAGTGCACTGAGCACACTTACGTAAGCTTCGGCATAAGTGGTACTTTTCTCTTGCTGCTCGACTTCTTCGCGAGGGTCATCTAACGATATTACTGTCACTGGAGTGCTTTCGCCGGTGCTGCACACTGTCTCTCGAAGAAGCTGACACTTACTTACAATTACTAAATTTACTCTTCTAATTATATCCATTTTGATCAAATTCGTGGAGCCCAGAAAAGCACGTTTGGTTGTGTCCGACGGAACACTAGGAATGGAGCAGGGAAAATTGTCATTTTTCTTCCGTGTCAATTTTTTATTGAAAATGTAATGTGGTCAGTACTATTTCACATTCATGAAATAATACTTTCCCTGCTCGATACTTAACTTACATGCGTATCCGACCACACAAGCTTTTACTTTCTTTGGTGTCATAAATTATGCAAATGGTATCAGCGAAAGAGACAATGTGATAAGGTGTATTTTTTACACAGTACGCATCCACAATGATGTTTAGTTCGGCTGAATTGTAAGTGCTAGTATAATGCACTTGTATGAAGTAATGAGCGAGGATATTCTTCTAAGTTGGTGCTGTTGTGCGGTTCATAAAAAGGCAATTTTCTTTCGTGAATCAAATCCCGAAGTCATTCGGATTTGGATGACTATAATGAACATCAAAATGTTGCCAACATTTAAATGTAAGGGTGATAAGCGTATTGAATGTCTTAGGTTGAAACTATATAATCCGAAAACTACGATTCTGTGGTCCTATGATGTCGCCGTGGGTTTTTGCAGATATGATCACACTTATGTAGGACGCTACAGAGGTTTTATGTGGATACTTGTGCAACAAGGTGGAATTACTTCCTTCGATGTGAAAGTTTTATCTGAGTCGGGTGACAAACTTTTTTTGTTTGGACTACGTGTCAACTTTTGCATGCATGCATATTATCAAAACCGAATTTCCTCCAAAACTGGAAGTAATCAGACAAACCTGAAGTGTGTATTGTGTCACGGTTCTGTTTTAGAGGATGTAGCTGTGAGAGGTCTTCGTGACTTATATGTAAATAATATGTACGTAGTAGGACTTGGGGAAGATGAGAATATTCATTCTGATAGATAGGCTTTTATTTAAGGAAAGGACTTGAGCTCAAGTAGAAACGTTCAGGGCCAAGCTGGCCAAGAAGGAGAAGAAGACAGAACTAGAACTGAACTAGAATTGGCTTGACTGATAAGATTGCATTGACATTTTATAGTTACTTCGATGAATAGTATTAGCATTACTTTCATATTTGGGCAACTACTAATTTACATGATTAGGAAATAGATAAGGTAAGGGAGAAGGAATGACGGATTAGTATATGACCGGTTCTTGACTCCTGCTGGAGTTCAAGGGTATTTAGCATGTTGGAATACTACTGATGCATGTGTACAACTACTGATCTAAATAGATTCCTTACAAACGCTTTTTCTTGACAGGCTAGCGTCCCGCTAGCTCATGTAAGCAACAAGCCATTTAAAAAAAACAAGACCAACCGAATCAAGGCACGCTCTGAACTCAAGAGGAATTATTGGTCATTATCCTATGGTTCTCGCTTATCATGCCTGATCCATGAGAAATGCACGATTATTTAAATACAAAAAGGAACATGGTCACAAACTTCAACGTCAACAAGGTATATGTACAAGTATACATTTGAACAACAATTTGTACACAAAAAACATGAAAATGAAAGGTAAAAGTTTAACACGTGAACTGCTGGTGATTATAGGTGGGTAGAAAAGAGTCGCGATCTCAATTCAGCCACAAGGATGAGATTCTCTGGTGTCGATTAATTACGCAATACGATTGAATCCGCGGTGAATCATTTTGAGTATTTAATCGGTTTTCGAGCTCTCATGGAGTAACGTGTTGTAGGAAATGGATGAGTTTCTGTCTGAATAGGGGAAGACTGCTTCTGCTGTGTCACATCTCTGGGAATAAGTGGACTTGATGCTGGAGGTGGTGAAGTTGCTGTTGAAGTAAGCTCAGGTGGAGCACTACTATTATGTGAATCTTCATTTCTTGCGTGAAATAACTTCAATTTTTCGACGTGGACTGTCTGACGATACTTTTTCGTTGTGTTCAGTGACTCCACAATGTAGTTGACGTCGTTGCGGGTTGATTTCGCCAAAATGATGAATGGACCTTTCCATTTGAAAAAGAGCTTGGTACTCTTACCACGAACGGTTCCTAACTTGCGCACAAGGACAATATCTCCAACTTTGTAGGAAACATGACGGCGTTTTGCATTGGCGTAGGTGGCATTTTTCTTCTGTGAGACTTGCAATCTGGATACTGCTAATTCTCGCGACATCTTGACTTTTTCTGCTAACTCGGCTACGGACACGTGCTGTGGTAATCCTAAGTCGACTTCTGATGGTAGGGTGGGTTCATGACCATAAACCAGGTAGTGAGGGCTGAACAAATGGCTCTCGTGTACTGCTGAATTCATTGCAAACTGGATGTGCGGAATGAATTGATCCCAGTCATCTTTGCCATTATTCACGTAAAAAGATATTGCATCCATTATTGTTGAGTGTTGTCGTTCACACGCGCCATTACTTTGTGGGTGAAAGCTTGTAGTTCTGGAATGGGAAATACCAAGATATTTATTAACTTCGGACATTAATTCACCAGTAAAAGCTGTTCCCAAGTCAGTAATTATGTTATGTGGAACGCCATGACGGAGGTAGATTCGTTCAACAAGGAATTTGCTAATCTCTTCTGCGGTGCCGGAGGATAAGGCTGCCATTTCAAGATAACGGGAGGTTATGTCTGTTACTGTTACAATGTATCTTTTGCCACTTTTACTTCTATTGATTGGGCCCACAAGGTCGCATCCTATTGTTGTAAAAGGGACTTCTGGGATGGCTGTAGGTTGTAATAATCCTGCTGGTTTGACTCGGGGCAACTTGCGAAGTTGGCACAACTTGCATGTACGGACGTATTCTTTCACTTCGGCTCGCATTCCTGGCCACCAGTAACGCTGTAGAATTTTATGATAAGTCTTGAAAAATCCTAAATGCGCTGAAATAGGGTCATCATGGAGTTCTCGTAATATGGCTTGACGGAGGTGGACTGGCACAACTGGAACAGGCTTGACCATTGTTGGGTGTTGGTAGATAAGTGCACCTTTCTCCATAAATATATGTTTTAAACGACTAGATAAATTGTTTTCTTGGTAATTCTTACGTATGTTACTTACGTCTGCATCATTCTTCTGCAATTCCATGAGGTTCTCATAGCTGATAGAAAGAATAGGTAGGTCGACCACATTTGGATTGTCAGGTGGAGGAGGTTCGACTGGAGCACGGCTCAATGTGTCACCAACATAATTGGAGGATCCTTTCAAGTGATGAAACTCGACATCATATTCTGATAAGGAAAGCAGCATTCGGACAAGTTTGGCTGGTAAGTGATGTTTTTCACCTTTAACTAAATAACAAATAGCGGAATGATCAGTGTAACATTTTACATGTCGTCCAAAAACATAATGTCGGAACTTTTGGAGACACCACATTACTGCAAGCGTTTCTAGCATTGTTGTTGTATATTTTGCTTCAGCTTCATTAAGATGGCGTGAAATGTAACCAATTGGACGTTCTATTCCATCTTGAATTTGACTGAGTGAACCACCAATTCCTTCCAGAGAAGCATCAGTACGGAGGATAAGTTGACCGTCTCGATGCGGATAAGCCAGAACTGGAGCTGTTGTGAATTTTTTCTTCAAACGTATAAAGATGTTTTCATGCTTGTCAGTCCACACGAACTTTTCTTTCTTCCGCATTAATTGTTGTAGTGGTCGGATAATGATTGAATACTTCTCAATGAAACGTCTGAAGAACCCAAAGAAGCCCAATAAGCGCTGGAGTTCTTTCTTCGTTGATGGAGCTTTCATTTTGCTGAGACCGGAAATGTGTTCATCAGTAGGAAGTAATCCATCTCGTGTTGCTTTGTAGCCAAGGACTCTGATTTCACTGAATAGTAATTTGCATTTGGATGGCTTGAGCTGAAGGCCTGCATCACGCATTCTGGTAAATACTTGTTCAAGCTTGATTAAATGGTCTGATTCACTCTTGGTAAAAATACAAATGTCATCAAGGTATACTGATAATTGTTCATCTATGATACCAGCTAGAGTTATCTGTACCATTTGACTGAAGGCACCAGGAGCACAGCGTGGTCCAAAGGGCATCACTTTCCATTGATACAAGGCTTGTGCAGTTCTGAAAGCTGTTTTCTCTTTACTGCATTCGTCGAGTGGAATTTGATGATAACCACTGGCCATATCAAGGCATGATATGTAGTTGGCACCACGAAGTTTCTGGAGGATGCTGTCGATTCTTGGGAGTGGAAATGATAATGGTTTTGTTACCTTATTCAGAGCACGATAATCTAGGACCATTCTGTATTTAATTTTTCCATTCTCGTCACGATTTGGAACTAGGAAGGGATTGGCTGCCCAACTGGAATGACTTGGCTCGATGAGACTCTTCATCAGCAAAGCCTGTACTTCTTCGTCAATGATCTCTTCTTCACGTTCGCTGAGGTGAAACGGCTTTGTACGTACTGGCTCTGCATCACCCGTCTCAATGTGGAACTTGAATTCCTTGCACTGCGACAACTTATTTGAATCAAAAGCAAAAATGTCAGAATATTTTTGAATCAATTCATAAACCTTCTCTTTTGTTGCAGGGGTTACATCTGGACCAACTTGAAAAGTATCAATTATCTTCTTTCTGGAGACTTGCGGTGAGGAAGTTGCAGTGGTGAATCTGATTGGAATTTTGGATTCACGTGGAAATGGGTAGCACTGGCTGGGGTTGGTTATATTTGTAAGTTTTCCTAACTTGGTACTACTACACAAATATTTTCTGTCGTTTGAAATATTTTTCACAACCATGCACTTTGTTTTATTAGTGACAATCGAGTAAGCAATTAGCAACCCATTTGTAGTCAGTAATTGTTTGTTTGGAGAAATTACACCAACTTTGTCATCTGCAAGTTCTATTCGGTTGATGGGAACTACAACTTCACTGTGAGGAGGAAGTGAAATTCCTTTTGCAACTCGAAGGAACTGTTTTGGAATCACTGTAGTGTTTCTTTGATCAATGAAATTAACTGACTTGTGGAGGTTTTCGCGTGGATTATTCTTAAGCCTTTGCCATAATTTTTCTTTCTCAGACACGGGCACTGTGAGCGGAATATTTGGAAAAGTCAAAACATCCTTTTGTCGGTCGAGGATAACCTCAAAACTTTCAAGAAAATCATTACCCAAAACAACTGGAGGATAATCAAGTTCGACGACAACCATAGGAAAGGTAAACTCAACTTTACTGATTAAAAAATTGGCATTGACAATACCATTGTCTAACTATTTGACTTTTGTTAATGGAGCGGAGCGAGAGCACATTATTTGCGTATCTAGGCAAATTTTTTACAAGTCTGTGAGAAATGAGTGAGCAAACTGCTCCACTATCAACTAGAGCAATAATCTGTTCATTATTTATAGTAATACTTACTCTCGGTCCCTGATTTGTAATTGTACTGTTATTTTGATCACAGGCAACTTTAACGGCTGTGGATGCACGGTTGAATTGATCTGGAGGTTTTCGTGGATGACTGTAGTCTGGCGGCGCAGAAGTTCCTCCTTGTGATGTCTTCTGCGGCCTCTTCAGTTTTCCGATGAAGGTAGACTTGGTGGATACGTGATGTAAGGAACTGGGGCATACTGCAAAGCTGGATGTGGTTGCCACATGGGGTGAGCTGGAGAAGGCTGCTGTTGTTGGAGGCTATTATGATTATAATAGGTACGACCTCGGTTGTTACCTCGTCGTTGCCCACGCTGACCTTGCTGTTCCTCACGGAGTCGTGTGTAACAATCTCGCGAAATGTGTCCCATTTTGTTGCAGTGATAACACTTCAGGTTGGCATAGGGGTTACTTGATCCACGTTGATAATTGTATCTGCCACGTCCTCTGCCTCGTTGCTGTTGTTGTTGATTCTGATTGGCAACGGATTTGATGTCTGCGACTTCCTTCAAGAGTACTTGCACCAGCGACTGCATGTCGGATAATGACTGACTGGAAGTGGAGGTGGCACTCACTGAGACTTCTTGTTTCAATTCAGGAATGGTTGAGCTGCTACCACCCATCAACTCGTACTTACGAATGGCTTTGAGCAAACTATCAAAAGTGGCTGGAACAGGATCTTGAGTGTGGAGGAATGTTGCCAACGGTTTTGGTAAGTTGTTAATCACAACACTGGGGAAAGTTGTCTCATCCCACAGATCACCAATATTATATCTTACTCGTAGAACGTACGATGAAGCTAATTCAGTTTGTTTCGGCATTTCAGTCAATGCTCTGAGCACTTCGGTTGGACCACAACAAATGATTGGAGCACCAGCTAACAATTCATCACAAAACTTCTGCAGACTAATTGTGGAATCACTTGCCTGTGCTACATTAACAAAACACAAATTACGTGCGTCTTCATTGTCAAACGCAAGAGCAAGAGAAGCTTTTGCTGCATTCTCAGTTAGTTTGTGCTGACTGGCCCACAATTTGTACTGTGTCAAAAATAATCTCACTTTACGCTCGTGCAATGCACCACTAAACTTTGGCATTAATGTGTAATCTGCCATCTTGGCTATACTTGTGTCTTTTACAGAGTCAGAAGAATTCAAACTGTCACGTGAGCCATGAACATTAGAAAGAACTGTTAAGGGACCGTCATCGTCATCATCACCTTCAGAGTTTTCAAAATCTTCAACGTTGACTACTTGCTCAACTGACTCAGTATTTGAACGAAATTCACTGATTGGTTTGTCATTTTCGAGATCACGAGCAGGAGAAATTGAAAGTCGTTTAGCTACCGCACTTGCAAGATTTTTCGACGTAGATTCACTTTGCTCAGGAGGCTTCACTTGAGATTTAGAACTTTTCAACTTCTTGTCTGATTTTATATTGCTTGACGGCAATCTTGAACGAGATTTTTTGTTGGAAGTTGTTGGGATCTCAGTCACTGATTCACTCTGACTATCCCTCTGATTACCGGACATTTCTGTATCCATTTTCTTGGAAATGTTTGAAATCGCATCTCCACCATCTTGTCACGGTTCTGTTTAGAGGATGTAGCTGTGAGAGGTCTTCGTGACTTATATGTCAATAATATGTACGTAGTAGGACTTGGGGAAGATGAGAATATTCATTCTGATAGGTAGGCTTTTATTTAAGGAAAGGACTTGAGCT
>JAHZNF010004313.1:0-23791 GCA_027744215.1 Troglopedetes dispersus
TTATTTTAAGCTTTTGTGTGAAACTATATATGATTATGATTTTGAGAAGATAACTCTGAAGCGAAATTGTCCAATTACTGGTTCCTCTCACTCATACGTCACAAGAAAATTTAAAATACTTCCGGTGGAACACTCAGATATCATTAGTGTCATTAAGTATTATTATTATTATACCGTTATTATTATTATTATGAAGGAAGAAAATCCTTGACTTACTCTTCACCATGGATTTTGTGGTTGATAACATCCGGCGAGGATAAGGGACCCGCTGCGGCCCTCACCATCATTTTGTGTGTCGGCTTCAACTTAATCCGTTGCAGAAAAGTTGTGCGTGAAATGAGTTTGTGTTAGTAATTGCAAGGGAATATCCTTATACTTTAAAGCATTATACTTAATTATCATTATAATTATTGTTCAAGTTATCAGCTATGATTATTACTACCATCACAATATTATGAGTTAATTAATGTACAGTATATTATATAATGGTGGACTATATATTGTGTGTGTAAATATGTTAACGAAAAATTAAAGGTAAAAAATGTAATCATATAATACAAAGTAAACCATAAATGAATATTTATGTTTAGGCTACCTTGAGTATGGATTTTATCAGATGCTATGATAATAATAATAACTGTAGCTTCATAAAAAAAACAAAAATTTTACAGTAGTCGTTAGCTTCTACCTACATAAAAAAATCATCTCATTGTGTATACCAATCATTTTTGTCTATTGTATTTCCATTTACTTCTCCGTTTTAATTCAATTAATTTATCCTTAAGTTCGTTTTATGACATTCACATAATACTGTATCTTGTTAGTAGTCATACATATAAATATGACAAATCGAAAGTCACGCTGTTAACATTCTTTAATAAAAACCATATTCATTATGGGTTTTAAAAAAGACCTCATTCCCATCGTCTTCCTCATTCAAAATTATGCATATAAACCTGTATTTTTATTACTTTCGAGCATCATTTTTTAAAAAAAACGAAACGAAGGGTGCAAAGCTGACTTCGTTGTGAAAAGAAGTGGAGTGGAAGCGCATATAAAATACATTACCAGTGCCATCTCATTGCGAATTCAGAAATGTCGACTGGTATTTCCAGATTCTCGTTGCAACTCTCCGAAAGGAACACGCCGAGGCTCTGCATTCTCTGTCTGCTCCATCCGCCACGTTACGTTATTATTACATTCTTAGTAAGCATAAGCGTTATTCGTTTGCATGGTTGTTGTGATGTGAAACAAATGGAATCACGTCTCGTGGTCTTATGTGATTAAAATAAATTTGCAATTTTTGTAATTGAATGGAGTTATCATCTTGGTCACTAATTACAGCAACTATTGTTATGCTAAAGTGTATAGAGGTGTTAGTTACAAACACGAGCGTGAGAATGATGATAGTGGTCTATTTATAACGAAACAAATATAGGATTGCATTATCATAAGATAAAGATACATTTTATGCTCACTAAGAAGAGAGTCATACGCAAGGTCACAAGGTGGCTAAAATCTTGAAATGTGATGATGAAGCCCAGGAAGCGAACCAGACGATGTGGTCTTTCTAGTTAATTTGTATGACAATGCCACCATGACTCCGTGCATTATGCAACCGTTTCCAAAAGTGTATAAATCCAGCAATTTTGATAATGCGGACCGTTTTGTCACTTTTACTTCATCACTCCATGCATCGTTTGAGAACTTTATTTATAGCAAAGAAAATGCTAGTTAACATACCAGCGTTAATTCATAAGTGAGAGATAAATGATTATGGTGCTGATTTATCTGACTAGTAACATTTCTGCTGACGGAACATTTTCTTAGTCATAATGTGACTCCATCTGAAGATTCGAGAAATGATATTTTATTATTAATATTTCGCCATGTTGTAGGTTATGCTTCCCGTCGTATGTCTTGGAAAATTGTTACCTATCTGCGACGTTTCTATATCATGTTTTTTTTTGTATAAATCAAGGTATACCGCTGTTCTCTCCTGCTGTGGAGAATGGGTGAACGATTGGAGGACATGTGATCACGAGTTCGGACAGAGTGCTGCTACTGCTCTTTCTCGAACTGGAAACCGACGGTGAGCCGGGGTATGACGCTGAATTAATAAAGTTCAATGTTGGATTACTTCCGGAAAGAGTGTGGTCATCGGGTCCGGTAATCATCAAAATCGGGAGTGGAGCCGACGACGACGACGTTTTGCGAAAGGCATCCTCAGCCTCCTTCCTCTTCCCGCTTAGGTTGATCACGGAGCCACTAATGCTAGGCGTTGGACCAGAAAGAGTGACCCCACAGTTGAGACACTTCTCTTGAGCCTTGAGCAGCCGCAGCTCTCTGATGAATGCGTACCCAATTAGGAGCCCGATTATTCTGTACATGCTAATAACCACGTCAGGAATGGAGCGGGATAGGGAAACTCCACAGGCAAGGTTGATCCCAATAATGATTAGGAAGACAACAATGATAACCAGGCGAATGTTGAACCATACTTGACATTTCTCCTGAATTCTCTGTGCACACCATTTCGTGTCATTAACTACCGCTAAATCAGCATTTTTGGATTATGTCTAATTTGATGGGATTTATTACCGATTTCACTCCGTCCAAGAAGATACATGAAATCACAAAGTCAACAATTGAGAGGAAAGTGATGATGAGGAAAACACCCAGATCTTCTGCAACCTCCTTTGCCTCTATATACATACAAATAACAGGTTGTCTCAGAATGCTAACCGTGGTGATGGAGAAATATTTTTAAAACTTCATGTATAATGCCTGTAGCAATAACATTGGTTTTACCTCGTGTCGTGTAGTAGCTGAAGGTTGGTGAGCCGAACACATCGTCGGTAATTTCTTCTAGGACATTGGTCGCATTCTTGGCGTTGCCTCTAATAAACTGAAACCCGATCAGAACAGTTGTCCCCAATACCAGCATGACAAGGAGCACACTTGTAATCAGCTATTTGGTTATAAAACGTTGTAAAACTTATTTGCATCTCCAATAATGTTTTTTTTTCTTTATTGACTTCAAAATGATAAATCGAATGGGTTATTACGACTGACTTACAATGTCTATGACTGCCACAAATAATGCAGCCCGATAGAAGGATCCTGTACCGCACTTGAAGATGGAGCACATTTTTGTCACCTTTGAAATTTGAAGCCTCAATAACCTTCCAAAATATCTTCAATTTTTAAAATTAAATATGCAATCGATCATCTTGTTTAACCATCGACGATTTTGATGAACATTTTTGCTGAACTGCAAAGGGGAAGTCCGCTGAGCCAATGGTTGTTGATCCGCATTTCTTCCAGTTTATAAAAGTTTCAACATCGCTACTCGCTAGCTGGGTTTTCATAGCTAGTCAACTACATACTTTAAACTACCTTCACGGCTCAGTGAACAGTTGACACAATCAATTAGCGCCTTCCCAACAAAACTGATACTAGCAAACACCATACATAATATTATGTAGAACTATCTGTACCAAACTTTAAATGGCTTGCCTGGGATATATGCACGTGACGTTATTTCTCCAATGTTTCTTTACTCGACTGAATGAATATATGAATGCATGAAGTCATGCATTGAACGAATTTTCCACCACACACATGCATTCTTCATTTTAATTATGAATCCGTTCAGGAGCTTTGGAATTATCATTGTAAGCAAAAAACTGAACTCATGATTTTCCAACTAAAGTAGGTACAAAGAGGCAACCTCGATTCCAAAGGAGTTGCCCCAACTTCGTAGAATTTTGAACGCAAACAGGAACTGGCAAAAAAAATCTTCATGGTTAACCACATCATCAGTGCCGAATCCACAACCATAAGGGAGAGACCTTTCATTATAAAAAAACATGGAATGAGATACAGCGGAGCCATTTGTGTCCTCTTCCACCAATAACGCCGCTTGGAAGTTGAAGCTAATGAGCAGGAGGGAAAGATTGTAAGCACTAGCATGATTACTATATGATACACGTTAATGTACAAAATTTGCTCATTGCATCATTAACTTCTTTTGCCCGTTTATGGCACAAGAAAATTATTCCTCCAGCTCCAAACCCACTTTGCATTCAACCGAAGGAGAAGAAAAAAAAGTGAAAGGAGCCACCATGTTCCTTCCAAAAGTTTAGGAAGAAAACGAGAAAAGTGGAAGGAGCTGTATAGGAACATTGAAATAAATACTGGTGTATCTCTCTCTCTCTCTCTCCTCGCAAAACCCTCCGCGCTTGTTGACATTGCCACAACTGTGGCATATATTCTCTCATACTCAAGCGACGCCACTATTTTAACACATCTGGTGATGCTGGCATCATACACAAATTGCGTGGTAGTGAAGCGAACAGACGGAATGAAAGTTCATAAATATAATACGTATTTTCCTAGCATGTATCTGAAAAGGGAAGAAGGATCTGGAACATGGCAGCGCACGCCCACACGACGGATGTTCAACCAGGTAGTTAGTTTTATACGTAACCTATAAAATACGAATTACATTGCTTCCGATAGTTGTGCTAATTGGGATTTGATGAACGATAAAGAATCTTGAGGCGTCAGATGCACAAGATTGGGATATGATGGATAGGCAAACGTAATCTGTGAGCGTAATACTATTTAGTGTGCAAGATATACACACAAACTCAGTTTTTTTTCCTAAAAAGTATGAACGTCAGATTATTATTATGCTGGAACGTATTTAGTTAGAAGATTGGTAGGAGGTGTGAGGTCTGCCTTCCTCAATATTTTCATATTCGTGTTGGATTCATACGAAAAAAAAAACGGAAGTTGCGTACTACAATGTTCGCTTGAAACAGATCCCTAAATCCCTTTAATTATTTCCTGAAACCAAAATGGTTATATATTGTTGTTATTGAACTCATTCCAGTTCCAGTCTTATTTAACACGACTTGTAACATTTCAACAATTGAGATGCATACATCATTATACTTTAAAGTTAGGACGCAGCAGCTCGCACCATGTTTCATGAAAAAAAAAAGAATTTTCTCCAAGTTATTTGTTATATGCGGACAGCTCACATCAAAATCCCAAAATTATGGGAAGAGGATGGCCACAAAAGTGACATGTTTTCTATAGACATTTAAATAAATAACATTAGCATAGAAATTGCGTGATGTAGTGTTGGGAGAGGAAGGAAGATCCAGGATAAATCCAGAAGGGAATACTTAAGCCTAACTTTTCAGGTCTCGAATGGAGTGCGAGTAGGGAATAGGAATCAATGTGGATTGTCCACCAAATCTTGACATCCACGTCAGCCAGACATCTGTGCGCACTCATCTACATACTTGTGTGGACAGCCGACATGTTCATGTTCCCTACCTCCCTCACTCACATATCTTTTTTCGTTAAAGCCCTTTCCTATCTATTTTAGAATAATAACGACGAAAGAAGAAAAAAAACTCACTCATATTATTCTGATGATATGATGACCACTGAAAAAAATGCATATTTGAAGTGACGCTTGAATTCCATTTAATTCCAATTCCTCACTCTTCCCACAGAATACAGATGGATGGTTGGGAATATGCTTTTTTTAAAGCTGGAGAATTTTTCATTGCGCGAATGACACAAAGGAATTGAGCTAAAGTGAGCATAAATATATATGTACAAACTTTTTCATATGTGTTATCCATCTCATAAAAGAATAAAACACGAAAATATGGTTAGGTTAATTGAAAAGAATTGCGGAAGCTGGAGAAGCAGAGGAACCCGACATTCCATCAGCACTGATGGGAAGAGTTTGCAGTCAAGAATTTTATATGAACTTGGGTCCTAAAACTTCCATGTAAAATGTGCTGCGAGTAATACCAAACAATTTTTTTTTCATGCAACAAGAATGAGTGATAGGAGGAGTGGCTTGATGATTCCTAGGTATTTTGCCTGGACTCTGGAGTGGACAACAGGGATAGTTTTTTTTGCGGCGAGAGAAGGGGTCTGCAAAGAGAAAGTTGGATGGAGAAAATGGGATAAAAATTACTTTCGTTTTTTGGGGGGCTCTCTCGTTAGATCTGTTCTTACAAAAGTTGCATCTGTCGGCGCTCTCCCTGGTTTTCTTTTTCTATGACTTTGTTCTTCTTTAGCTTCTGTTGGGTAATACCAGCGGAAAAATAGTTTTTGACATAAGTATTGCTGCGGCAAAAAAAGGAATACACATTACATAACAAAGAACAATCAAATGCTCGTTTGCCCAGTTCGTTTGGAAAGAGGAGCATTATCAAAAGAATATGAGTTTGTTTCACATTTGCAGCTATTTCCTTAATACCGTAATAAACGCCAGCTGCATCTTTCTTTGCGAGATTATGACGGAGGAATACGAGGAGCACACAAGGAACTTGTGCTAATTCAACGCTTTTTAGTAAACATCAGTAGTTCCTTGTGTGAGTACCATTAGTTGGGCTGTTTGTGAAGGCATCTTCATTTTTTTCACTAGCTCAAATGTACATCCGCGGAAAATGACCTCAGTGGATACACTAGTTAAGCGCTTTACAATACACGTACCGGAGCAATAACTTACCCAAAAAAGGATCGCTCATCACCACCATCATCATTTCCGCCAGCACGCACATCAGCATTTTCTCCCATTTGAAAGTTGGAAGCAGCAGCAGTAGCTCTTCCTAGAATGGTGAGGTTCTGGTGTGATTTAATTCCTTGGAGAAAGTTAAGTTATCGAAAAAAAAGTTCGTGGCTGGATGAGCCGCTCGTACAAAATTGAGAATGAGATGCTCATCTAATCAGAGTTTCAAAACCTTACAAAAAATACTCTCAAGCCAATTTCTATTTTCTTAGGTCAACAGCCTTGACTTTATCCCATCCACTCTATTCGTTCCATACAAAATATGAAATTTAATTTTCAATCAGGAATAATAATCCGAAACTTTGGAAGACCCTCAAAATTTCGAGGTTGTGCTCATGTAATTGCAGACACACTAACCTGTGCACAACAAAGTATTTGTGTGTAAAGAGACTCTATACTTAATAAAGAAAAAAAATGAAGAGGAAAAGGGTAAAATCGGAATTGAGCTGATTGGAGGGTGCCAATGTCCTTCCTTAATACTCAAATTTCCATCTTATTTTATGGAAAGGGAGAAACCGTTTTCCAATTTTCTTCAGAACATCAACCAAAAACTCCTTATTGGCCAGAAATATTTTATGCCGTTTCATATGCTCCTCCATTCACCAATATGAACGGAAACTAGCCCGGTAGCACCTTATTTATGAGGAAGACCTGAGACTCTCAAGCTGAGAATCTCCGCTATTATAACATAGACACAGTTGCGTGCGTTGATATTCTTTTTTTCCAACTCTTTGTTTTTTGTTTCGTTCTTGGATGTTTTTTTCTGCTCCCTTCTCCCCGACTATACAAAATGCATACATATGTTGTACAAACAAACTGTTATGATATTGTTAGCGGTGAAGTGTAAGCAAAGATTACATGCAATAAGACACATGGCATGTCGTTCCGAAATAAAATCAAATTCTAAACGCGAAACAGTGGAGAAACTTGAAAGAACATCATACGTGGTCCGGATCGTATATACTTTTTTCTCACTGAAAGAAAAAAAAAAACAAAATGATGTTCGTATAGACATATTGGATAACATAACGAGTTAGTATCTGTTTTTTTTTTCAGCCGGATTTTTGGTGGCGAAAAGAGAACATGCGAGTATGTGGACACACATATATGACATTGGTCCAATTATATATAATACATATTGATTTGATATGTATGGGAGATTTTCTTTTTTGGAATGCAATGGAATATGTAATGTGTGTGACTTGGTTGCTCAACCTATGAGAGCAATATTAGCTTTATGTACGTATGTATTAGAGAAAGTTGAAATGATGGGGGTAATACTTTTGCGATGTGCAGTGTGACCAAATGTCCTCTGGGATATATGAAGCCGAGGAAAAAAAAAGAAAGTGGGAAAAAAGGTACAACTTTTTTTCGGAGACAATGCAATGGGAAAGAGAGAGAGAGAGCAGAGGGAACAGGAGAAAAGATAAGAAAAGCATATGGTTGATTTGGAAAAACCATCCATGATCAATGGGTTACCCCATTTGGTTATTATTGTGTGTGATCCTGACTTGAATTTGCAACTATAAAACTGGTATTATTCAACAACTGTGACCACAGGAATACAACGTCACCCATCTTCTCAAGTGCATATAAAGAGCACATTTTCACGCAATCTTGGGCAGCACTCGTGCAACCAAAAATCTCTCGCCGCTCTTCCTTCTGTCGATGGGCCTCTCAACTCTTCCTTGAGGAAAGCAACCCTTGCCCTTAAAATGTTTCTGGTGGATATCAAGAAACGACTCTGGGAAAAGAATAACTTTACAATGAGGGACGAAAAACGCGAGTGTAATTGATTCTTATTTCACCCCAGAGATGCACACTGGAAGAACTCCTTTTCCACATTTGGAAAATTTTCCGAAGGAAGGATAAGGAGGGTAGACAGCCGTGCTGAGACTTTCCAATCGTGGATTTGTATAAATGTACCAGGTGACCGGGAGGGATTCCGAAACACTGAGACATTCCCAGTTATAAGAATTCAAGGATAAAAATGACCAAGTTAATTTGGCTTAGTACGAAACAATTGAATGGTTGGTTCTTCTAATTATCGTTTTATTGGATGAAATTATTTCTTATTTGACTTAATAAAACCCTTCCTGGTTAAGTACATAAGCTCGTGACATCTGGAAGAATATCATTGCTGATAAATCAGATATGCACAGACGTATTTTCCACGAGGGTTTATCAACGTGCAACCGTGATAGTTGGATGATACCCAATCGTATTCTTCATTAAAACTCTGGATAGAAGGAAATAATCTAATCTTGAATAAATTACATTATGAGCAAAATGGAATATTTGATTTAGATTTTTTTATTTTATGTTCCAGCATAAAAAATTGCTCAAATGTGAGAGGGAAGGCTCAGCAGAGTTTCTTCACTCTCCTCCGTACACAATTAACTGTCATGTATTTAATTGGTTTCAAGTAGAAAAAAAGTCGGGACGCCACACCCTTTTTTAATTCTTATTATTACCCATCACAAGCCATCAGATTGGGTGACGTATGAGTTCGCCCGGGTAGCAAATTTTTAATAAAGAAGTTACATCTGATACGACATGCATATTCATTCCATTTTTTAAAAATCAGCCATCGAGCCATCATTATGCAAAATTTTAATAAAATCACAAAGATTGAAATATAGCGTGACTGTGACTCCGATAAAAAGAAACTTCTCCATATTTTTTTCTCTCCGAATGGGAAAGGTGAAATTTAGTGCACAATAAGTTTGTTTAAAAAAAGTAAAGTGCTTTTTTCTCTAACAACGCATCTAAAATGGAGCACAAGCAAACAGCTCATTTTTCATCTCATTTTAATACCAAGTGAGAGCGCAAGGGAAAAAAATCAGAAAAAAATGTGACTGCAACCATAACCATATTAGACTTCTGTGTAGAAAAAAAGAAGCAGAGGCTGCAGAGAGCCAATATGTCACATTATAGATTTGATTCCAAACGGTAAAAATTAGTTTTCAAATGGGACCAAATTAGAAAAAATTATATGAAAAGTTTCTTGATCATACTTACTTTTTTTTCGGGGCTTTCATTTGCATGTGTTGTCATGAGTTGGAAAAATACTGACTACATAGTGTACATTTCACTTATAAAAAATATTCAGAGGAAACTTATTTCCTCTCACTACAGAAAAAAAAATATCGGGACGTCATATGGTCAATGAACACAGATTTTTTACGTACTTGCCGCACCAAGCCTCTCATTTGCAGCACCCCTCTCCTTTCGCTACATTTTACATAACGACACGGTGTGCGAGTTTGGGTTGATCATGATGATGATCAGTCTTTTCCAGTTTTTTTTATTCCTTGTTTTCCTCGTAAGTTACCCACGAAAGTTCTAATTTTGTAAAAGAGAAAAAATATCCTCATATTTCATATTGTGATTCCTTCTGCTCTTTGATTTCATTTTCCAGACGCTCATCAATTTTTTTTTATTTATTTTTTTTGCGACGTAATGTAATAACATGACATTGGAGAGGAGCGATACGCTTTTTAATGTCGCGTGTAATAATTCAACCATTTTGATTTCAAACAGGATAAATGTTTCTTTCTGACAAAGTTTGTAGTTATGTATAGTTTATCTGTGAAACAATGCGTAATCAAAAATTGTTCGTAAAATAAATGGTTCCTCTGATTAAAATAATTTATGTTCTCATGAGCTTAAATGTAGATCATAGTAGGTGGAGTATATTTATGCGCATTGTATATTACTACATAAACTAGTTTTCAATCGGGTTTCCAACAATTGATAAGCACCCACGGAGTTAGTGAAGGTATTTTGAAGACCAGAGAAGAAAGAACATTGTGTCTTTCTAATATGTTTTGTGTCATTTTTGTGCAAGCAAATGGAAAGGATAATAATAATATGCATAGATGTTTTTATACAACTTTACGACTTTCCAACTCTGTACTTTTTTGTTGAAGTTCCTTTTTCCCTTTAATGTGGTGCATGCTGTGTACCACATAACTTTTGTTTTAAGATGAAGCCAAGCCGATGATGATGTTCCGATGTAATGTATCTGGTGATAGGAAATGGTCGCATTGAAAAGCTAGAAAAAAAGGGAACATAGTATGTCTGCCATAATCATAATGGTGATGTCCCTAGTCGGGGATGACGACGAGTGGACTCTTGATAGTAGCGAAAGGTACTTATATATCGTTTACAAGAAGTAACGAAGGAAAAAATGCATGACTGGAGGAGGAAGGATAATTTTTTTTTCCTTCTGAGGGTTACATTTGCAACAATAATAGTGCTCGAGTTTGGATACTGGAGAACAAGTGAAATAACCTGCACACATGCACATTTTCATGGATGTATGCAGACACACATAAAAAACTAGTACTTTTTGTCTTTGCGTAGATACATATACATATGTATTTGTCTGTATGTGTGTGGAAGGAGCTCTTATTTTAAAAAAGGGGAAAAAGGAAGGAGCAGCATTGGAATGGAAAAGGAAGTGGGAGATGGAGTGAAATGATGGACTCGGAAGAGGTCCCAAGAATGGAGAAAGTTTAGGCAATCCACAAAAGAAATAAGATGTAAGGCGACTTTTATGTCGGCAACAAATCACATCTTGAAATGGAAAATGGAATTATATAATTTGCCGCTTTATGCCACTACATATATGGAGTATGGATTGGAGAGTATCATTTGAAAGTATCATGTCGTATCATTTTCCCTTAGTCGCTTGAGGGGCAGAGAGCCAAGGAAAAGGCTTTTCTCGGATCATGATTCCACTTGAAGACAAAATGCAAACATTTTCTCCAGCCCGAAATGTGCACTTTTCCTCCGTCTCCTTGAAACTATAGCACAACACACACACATACACACTGAAAGGAAGAAGAAAAGGGAAAAAATATAGGAGTACGTTAACTTCTTCCTCTTTGATACGTATCATTGTCATTGTATACCTATCCTCAATGCTCATATCATCATCCCTTTTCTCTCTCTCTTCTCTCTCCTTTCAAACTTGTTTTAAAGCTGATCCACATAATATGATGGCATTATATGTGTGCGGAGGGTATACTCAATGCGACGTTATCCTCGTCCTTTTCCCTTTTTTCTAGTGAATTCAACGACTTTCTCATAAATGTTATATCTTCCAGAACCATATAATATATACGTTTCCATCATTATTCTTTTTTTCTTCTCGTTTTTTTTTTCAAAGTAAAATAACACGTCCTTTTTTACGTTTTTTTTTTGTGCTATCAAACAGTCTATACATGTATGTATACACAGTTCTGATGTTGAGTCATTGGCACAAAAGAGTAAAGAGCTCTTTTCCTCTCGTTTTTTAACACAACATGGAGAAAAAATATATAGGAGTGATTCTTTGGTTTTTAGTAGGTATACACACATATACACATGGAAAAAAATAATAGGAGAGATCTGTATAATCATATAAGCATATAAGGAGGTTTTTTTTACAAACATACCAACATTATTATGATTTCGTACATTCCCAACCAAACTATTTACACATGCACAGACACTCAAAGAAGAAAAAAAAAACGAGACGAGAAAGTGAAAGGAATAGGGAAAGAGCTAGTTCATATCGAGAATATACATACCTTGTTAGTTTCTTTTGTTCCTCGTGTCTTGTCTCTCTTATTTCATCTTATCATCGGAAGATGGATAAAGGTGTTTTGCATACTCCGAAACCATGGAATTGGAATATATTTGACGCATTTGTGGAGAACAAGATAAGGTAGGCAGATCGTGTTCAGAAATGTTCACTGCTTCTCGGATCGAGAAATGGGAAAAGATGCATTTGAAATGTGTTCCCAGTAAAGCGGAAAAGAAGAGGTGATCTTTTCTCTTCCTGAGAACATTTTGATGCGAAGCTTCTTTCTCGATCTAAATACATACCGCTATATATTTACGTGTGGAGGAAAAAAAACACTTCTTTAATAATAATGCTATAAAAGGCGAGCAAAAATAAAAATATTACACGGAGGTAAATTTTTGTTGAACATTTTCCCTATTATTTCTTCCTGCATCATCAGCTTCCATGTATGCATTCAAAATGTATGTATCATGAATGTTGATTTCACTTTTTTCACGAGATGCAACTTTCCAGAAATATATATACTATATATCTATTTTGTAGTACCAGTGCATATATAAATTTTATATGTAGTGTGCATTGGGAAAGAAACGACGAGCGATCATCTCAGTTTTTTTTTGGTAGAGTGCACGTTGGTGGTTATAAAAAGTTTTTTTTACTGTTGACATAGCATCATCATCATCGAATGTATGAACTTGTTGGGAATAAAGTGTAGGATAAGCTAAAAAATATAGTATAACCATGTACGGAGAGGATATGGGAACGATTGTGTGGTGGAATATGGAATTCGATGAGATCAATGAGTTGTCATTCCTGTGCAAGCACACGGATTGTCACAGTGAAATGATCAGAAATTGAAAATGACTGAGAAGACATGATCTCATCTTTTCCGTTAAGGAAGCCTTTTTATGGTCGTCACAATCCACATACGCACAGAGGAGACGTAAGTAGGAGATATCAGCAATCTACGAATCTACATTACTGCATCTTTTTCCCTTCACAATTTTAAAACGCTTTGGTCCTTTTTGGACAGGGAGGTTGGGAATTGGGATGACGAGTACCATTGAGTGGTATATTTCCTTTTTTTGTCAATCCTTCAAAATACTTACATACTCTCAAAATATATGCATATGATGCAGAATAAAGCTTAGTTTCCAATAGTTGCAATTTTTTTGTAAATGAACTATCCATTCAGATGATTTAGTAATAATCGGATTTGTGTTATCTCTGCCTCTCAAAGCAGAAGCACCGATTTTTCCTAAATTAATGGTCAGTGCGTCCTACTCAGTTGCCTTATGTGTTCAGTTACTTTATTGGTGATAAAGTAAGCAAAACACTCGCTCTACTAAATAAAATATTGTTCAGGTTTACACAGAGGTTAGGTCATGTGCGCCGTATGTTTAGCCGTGTGCATGCCTAGTTGAAAGTATGTTTTTCAAACTTTGCATACGTGAGTTTACGGTATTTAAAAGTGTTTACAAACTTATTATGCATGGGTGGTCCGAGTACATGAAATTTACGATAAAAAAGGAATAAAAAGTTCACTTTGAATTTTTTTTGAGAGAGATAAGAGTTTCGGGGAAAAAAACAGAGATAATTTTGCCCTAATCGATTTGAGTCGGGTTACACACTGGGAAAAAAAGGAAAGGGTAAGCGGACTGGAGGCAGGAAAGGAACAACAATGGACAATCAAATGATAAGCAATACAAATCCGGATGCGTGACAGCGAAACTTTTAATGCCTTTTCTATTCTGTGCGGTGTGTGTGTGTGTGTGTGCCGGCTCCAAACAGTGGCTTTTTTGTGTTGTGGTGAGGAGGAGTCGGAATATCACATCCCATAAAACCTTCTTCAAAATGGAGTGTGCAGTTACATTGTTATTCCGTTGTTTTACATGACAAAGTCAATAGCTTTTGTAGATCATCAAGTCGTGTGCACATTAAGTAATATCATTACAACTGGTCTCTTCCCTCGCTGATTGTGTCGATAAGATGATGACAAATGTTGTGTAGTTGAGTGTGTGGGCTTCCAGCTCCGGTTGAAACGCGACACCCTCCGGTTTTTTTTTTCATCTGATAAAAAAGTAACACTTTCCCGTTCACTTTTTCTCACTCGCAGCTCTCCTCGTTTGCTCACTTGTTCTCTTCAAAGTTGACGCTATTATGGGCCTTCGTCTTTGGTGTGTTTTTAGTTGACAGTCGTGCAACTCTTTTTTCTTTCATGATAAAAATAAAATATGCAGATATTTTACTTTATTGCGCAATTTTGTTCATGGTTTCCCCAGCCAGATATATTTTTTATGTGGCTTCTCGGTTTTGATGGTGGGCATGAAACAAATTGTTTATATGAAATTACCTTATTTGAGAATATTTATATGCAGATTAGACAGCCATTTAGAGTGAAAGCATGCAAACAAATAATGGCTCTGAATGAACTCGGTTCGATTTGTGTCTGTGAAAGAGGTCAAAGTGTAATTGTCTCTGATAAAACATAGTTACACTGATGAACTTAATGACTCGTGGAAATATAAACCAAATTGCATGATGAGACCATGCAGTATTGTTTGCCCAGAAGGATCATTTAAATATTTTTTTGAGCCATGCAAATTGAGAACAGTCAAATCAGGAGGAAAATATAGCCGGTTTCGTGGACTCTATAAAAATCAAGATTAAAATCGTGAGGCCACTGCCCACATTAGATTTTTTAAATTTAGCTAATGTGGAAGCTGTGATAGGATTTTTTATCATTACTACTATTTAAGATATATTTTCCCTTCACCAGAAAAAAAGATCAACGAAACTGACAAAATATGCTGTGTGTTCCCCGTCACAAATATGAAATATCCGAGGATAGTTCGCATAAATCTTACGGAGAACTTTTCCCTGTCACCAGCTATCATCGTCACAATCTCTGAGAGAAAAAGTGGAAGGTCACTTGCCCACTTTAGCAAGGAGGTTTTTGTGGGCTCGTAAATCTTAAAATCAATTTGTCGCCGGAGTGGACAAACGTGAATGGTAATAGTGCCACTTGATTTTTGTGTACACATGCAATCCTGAGCATACATAGATATATATATAAGTCATGCATTACTTCTATCTAGTATAAACATTTTTCGTGGTGGTACGTATGAGTTTACCCTCTTCCATCTCATTCTTCAGAGGTGTTTTATGATCACATCCTTGCCGTGAATTGAATTGGGGGGAAATTGCTCCAACCGACAATGCATTTATATTGTTCTTTTTTTATTCATTGAAGCTTTTGTTGAGCTCCATTCTTGTCATTTTTCCATTGTGTAAATTTTTGTATGTTCTGTGCTGTTGCACAAAGTGCAAGGACATGTTTATATTTAGATTAGGGTTTTGCATCAAAATCTTCCCATTGTTGGCAAAAAGTTTTTGGGATTCAGGCAACCAGAAAAACGATATTTTTGCTGGTACTAACAACAAGAGAAAAAAATGTTTTTCGGCTTAAGTGCTATGTATGTACATACCTTGATGTAATTTACTTTGTTGCATGTGAAACTGCTTCTTGGAAGAGATGCTTTGGGATGGTGATGGCTGATGATGATCACTTAAGTAATCATCAAAAAAGTTTAAGATGAGCTTACAATAGCTCTGCGGGGTCCATCATTCCTCCCAGTCGATATTAAATTCGACCAAGTGGAAGATTCTTCTTCCTCGGATTTTCCACTAATGTGAACTTATCCGAGTTATTTCTAGTTTCATTGCGGAGATGAAAATGCGCGGCTCCAAATAAATACACTTGGATTGAGTCATATTCATAAAATGTTTGACGCTGCGTTAAGCACGAGCTCTCTGATTGATCAGTTTCGCAATAAAATAACTCCTTGAAGGATTTTTTTTGCTTTCTTCAAGATCCCAGTTTTCGGTCGCATTTTCACTCGAGATTCCAAATTGAAGTAAATTTACTCTTGTATTTTTCTTGTATATTTTCTCACGCCATTGTATCTCACTTTTGTCCCAATAATTGGATTCTGATTCGTTTTTAATACGAGTTCAGTATTCATAATGTACTGGTATCACTAAATTCATGTGATTTGATCAAGCCCCGACATTTGTTTACAGTTTTCATGTTCCCGTTAAAAAACAATTAACTGCTTCCAAAATCACGTAACAGGACTTATAACTTTCAAGTATTCACTTGATGGATTCTCTATTCTATTTTGGGATTTCGAAGGTGTATCATCCCATCACGATTCATATTAAATCATCACACCATCCACCCTTCTCAACTGTAGCGTTTACCTTTTAAAAAGGGATCAAATTTCCTCGCCAATTCAGCCATTACATTATTAAAAAAAATACAAGGTTGTGTGGAGCTTCCTCCAGCGCACTGATAAGTGAGACATTTTTATATGCTACATGTAAGCATTTATGTTATCCACACATAATAATAATGTTACCCTGTGTGAGATACATTTCTAAAAAAAATTGTGCCCAGAAAGTGTTCCACATAATGTGCTCCGCACTATTTTTCCCGAATGATAATAACGTTACATTTATAATAGGATATTTATGCCTTCACCACTAAACCACTCAACAGTGCGGAGAGAGGGCAAAGTGAGCGAGTGAAGCAGCCATGTAAACTTTTTTTTTTGGTCTAACTGACTCGTCTCGCTGACTGCCTGGAAAGTGAGGAGAGAAGGTAAGTGAAGGAAAAGAGATTGTATTAAATGAATGATAAAATTAAGTATAAAGCTTTTATAAATAAAATGGGAGGTTAGAGAGAGCGTCAAGGAAGGACTTGTAACTACTGCTCTGGTGGAGGAACAGAGAGAGAGGATGAAAGCTCGTTTTCATCAATACTGGTGAACAATCCAAATGTTCTCTTGGGGTTGTAATCCAATTTGGCTTTTCAATTCAATCACGGTATCAAAAGGAAGAGAAATGGCATTTAGAGCTTTAATACGGGAAAATCCAGAGAGAGTACAAAAGAGAGCAGTCATTCTGAATAAAGCTAGCCAACCAGCCAGCGAAAAAAAAAAACAAAATGTAGGGAACCCCCGGAAAAAAAACACAGGAAAGTCTGAAAGATATGGGGCTTTATTGAAAAAGGCATGCTTGCATGTGAGTGACTCTTATAATGTAATATTATTATTACTGTTGTTATTATTATTCTCGAGTAGTGAGCATTGAGTATGAATGAATGAAATGAGGAGGTCTCCCTTATAATAAAAGAATAATATTATTAATGGCGCAATCATATAAAATGTTCTTAATGTAGTGATCATGCTCCAAAATTGGGAGAAATAAAGGCATCAGCTAAAATGACAGAGGTAACGTATCTTTCACGTGAGTGACTTTTACTTAAAGATGCACTTTTTTCACGCTCTTATCTACTACTATTCCTCTTCAAATGAAATTGTCTGTGATGTGAAGTGAGACAGGTATAACGGCTGTTTGAGATTTCGGTGGCTGATGAATACCTGATTTTTTATGTCAGTGACGTTGAGTAATCGTAAAATGAATTTAAATTCACGCAATTTACTTAGATCTGTTTATAAATTACATCAACCAACAATTACATTCAATTATATTCATTTATTGTTCCAATTTACCCCATGGTAATCTCTCTTTACTCATCTGGCACATTTCGATTACATGCAGTTGGTTCGAAATTAATCAATTGCAATACAAAGCTGCATATTTTCGAAATAAAATTTAAGAAAGCATTCCAATTTAACGAAGTATTTAAAAGCTTTTTGTGTCTTGCAAGAAAAAAGCTAAAAGCCAACCTTGTGCAGATGCAATGTCAACCCACGCCCATCTTCACTCACTCCAGTTAGTATTCATTACGAGATTTTTTAGGGAAAATGAAAGGTTTTTCAAAGAGATGATTTCACTCATTTCATTTTGTGACGGAACGAATTTCCCTGTTTCCCATTTCATTTCAGGGTATTACTTGTGAAAACAACTTAAATGTGTATGCATAACTTTGCTCATTCCCTAATAATTTCTCGAACTCTTCCATACTCCTGTCGATACGAAATGCCTCCATTGTTCATAGCCACAGACCATTTTCGTAAAGAAAATAATACTATATTATAAAGTCCCTGAAGTCTGCCTACCTCGCCTTCGGTGAAAGCACTAAAGCTAAGTAATATATTTATATGTAATCCTTGGGCTTTGTCAATAATCGAAATTATACTCTCTCGATAGAAAATCACTTTAGTTTGTGGTGGTATTTTGAGCAGAGAAAAGGGCTCACTTTGTCTTCATTCCTTCTAAAATAATTTAATACATGTTTCCCTCGATTGAGCTGTACTTTTCTGCTCCGCACAACAACAAACAACAATAACAGGGGAAAAAGTTTATGACAACACAAACAACATTTTCATTTCATTCAGTTAAGCACCAAGAAACACTTCCAATGAATATTTTCCCTTTTCTTGGTTTTTTACTTTCAAGTGGCGACGGAAATGCATCGTGCAATTTCATTTCGGGTGCCAACTCCGTGTACCTGATTATTGCTTAACAGCTTTCCATGTGGAAACATATAAATAAATAATAATCAAGGAAAATGTAATAAAAACCCATGCCAATAAGTTCCTCATAATGTGATCTTGCTTTTCCAATCTTTAAAAAAACTGAATATCTATCTGGCAACGAAGAGAAAATCTAATTCCACAGTTAAGTAAATACTACACACACTCGGGTAATGGCTCATGGTGCTCACAAACCTGCTACAATTTCATCAATACAGAGACATCATCCAAATAAAAAATATTATGTGAATTATCCAGAAAAAAAAGTGTAAGCCACTTTCATACATTCATACATACCAGTTGTGTCATTCCTTCAATCATCGTTATCATCGCATATACACTTCCAGTAATGAAGATTAATAGGAAAAAATTGGAATTGGTTGCTGCCATTATTGTAACCCTTTCCCATTCACTGGTGGCTTTTCCATCCCATCATCCGAAATGAGATGTTGACAAAGCACAACTTTTCCTGTCTGGTTACACAGTTGATGGAGAATCTGGTCGGAGGAGGTATCCAATTTGCTACCATTAAGCTATGGTTTTTAACCCGAAGGACATACACGCACGACTTCTGGTTAACATGTAAAAAGCACAAGGATGAAAAGTAATAATGGTATTATTTGCCTTCTCTGATGCTCCTTTTTTGGTGCTCACTTCTTGGAATCACTGGGATGATCATGGTGATGATGAGGATGGAAATGATTCTGCTAAATGTACATAATGGTTTATGACTTTTGTGAGCTGGTTTAAGTGTGTGAGAGAGAAAGCTAATAAATAAACCTTTCCTTTCAATATTAATCTAATTAGATTAACCCACTGTGACTTTTCATATACTAATGGCCTGCCCTTTTTTCTCTAAATGAATACTGTGTATGCGCTATTTTTGGGGATCAAAAAGTGGTGGAAGTGTTGTTCACACTTTGGTAGACAAGGTTGTTATCCATGTGCGGATTTCCACTTTTTTGGGGTTCCCAGTTACTGAGAATCAATCTATTTGATTGTATCAACTTTATAACTTAATCAACAAATAAGGTTATTCTCTTCAAGTTATTATTGCTGGATATTATTATGTGCCTTAGAATTATGTTATCACGAGGCCATTACACGAATAACTTTTTTATATGAGTTTTCCTTCTATGATTGGAGCAAAAATTCTCATGTTTACAATCTTATGACGTTCCATGCTTGGGAAAAATTTATTTATGAAAACCGGCTAATGAAATTACTGAGACGGAGAGTTTAATTGGAAGGCTGCTCGGGCACTCACGTGCAGCATTCAAGATACCAGTGCCAGGATGATAATGTGTGCATGCAGTGATCCAACAAATTTAATTTCTTTCTAACATAAAAAAAACATGAAAAGTCACTTAAATAAAAATACACATGATAAAAAATAAACTAGTTAGCTATATGCATTTTTATTTAATTCATTTGGCTTTCGGTTATTTCAATAATAATTTTTATGACAGAAAGATGCTTCGTTAAATGTGCTGTTCTAACCTTCCATGACCGCATAAATCAACTATAGAGATATATTAATTACGATTATTTACAAATTAAGATATGCTTATTTGCAGAGAATAAATCTTTAGCCATGCTTATGAACAACTGCTTGCGTTAATATAGTACATTGCCTGTAGACGCAGTATCCGCACAGTGGAGCTTACAGCAACAATGCAGAGCAAGATGATCGAAACAAGAAACCGTTGTCGGCAGGCCAACTTGAATGAGTGAGATACTGTTTGCTCCACCTAGATGGACTTCACCTGGTTCAAATTTCTCTGCCTTTACAGTTTCACACTTTGCTGTTTTTTAAAGTATTAATCAGCAAGTCACTACTAATCCCAAGTGGTCAGTTGTGGTTCTACAAACCCTGAATAAGATAAGCTTAATAAGTTTGGCAATGATTTCGTATAATATGTATTTTGGAAATGAATCCTTTTGTGAAAGATTACTAAGGACAATTTAGTAGCATGATTCACCAGGTTAGTTTTTATTGCAAACGTTTCAATAACAGGTATGAATCATAGTTCGATATTTTTCATGTTCCAATATATTATTCGTCACAGTTATGGCATGGGCAAATGAAGTAAAGTAGCCTGGAAGTACATATTTTTTCGCATTGTAAATAGTGTGTCATCCACGAAGACTTGCCATACTCGTATAATAATTTTTATGATTTTCTAAGCAGTCCATTCGTCGCACGCAAAAGAGGAAGAAAATCACGGAATATTTTTTTCATTATCCTCTCCTCATTACCGTCATAAAAAATCGGCTGATAAAAGATAAGGTTGATCGCTCACGTACTCTGACTTAAATTATGTCTACATAATACAAGCGTAAAAAAAATAAGGATAGGAGGACGACTGGATGGTCAACCAAAAAGTTAGGGGAAAAAGAGCAGCTCAGCTTTGCCTCTGAATACGATTCTATGAGACAATGGATATATGATTAGATACGTTATATGCGAGATGTTGATATTGCTGGTGAAGTAGGTAGGTGGCGGAGAAGAAGGCAGGCATTCCATGTAAGTTATGTAAGCCACTTAACCAAAACTTGTAGAAAGGATGTTTTATAGGTTAGCCTTTTTATCTGTGAAAAAAGGTACGTATTGTAGGTTGATGATGAGGACATTACATAATGATAGTGAAGTAGTAAAAGTGAGTGAGGAGCACATCTCTTCGCGGACAGTGAGACACACACACACACAGAAAGTCGGGAAATTGATTCCATCATCACCGTTAACCTTCGTCTGAGCGGGACGGTTCGGCAGCAGTGTGGACCAACCCTGAGCAGAAGTGCCGCCTTCCAATGTGAGAAAGCGAATCACACCAACGACTGGGAAGTAGCTAGCAACCACAAACCAAATTCTCCTGTAACACACACACGCTCGCTACTCACTCACTCACACAAGGCATAATAATATTATATGTCGCACAGCCAACAACTATTTATGTGGATGCAGGAGTGCATGCATACGTAGAATACGTACTACGAAGCTCCATCTCGACACAAGACTCACTTCACTCTTTCACCATGCAAAAACGAATGAAATGAAAGTTGCGAAGGATCTACCGTGAAGCACCTAAAGAAAGACACTCCTATTTTTTCTGTAAATTGTCTCTAAATTTTTAGTAGCTCAAGGATAACTCGAGGATGATAAAAACTAAATGAAGATGTAAACTCGGAGTTTTGTCGTAAGAAAATGGAAATTTAGAAATTCTTACGAATCAGAAAAACGAATAAACACTTTGCTCCTTTTACATTGTTTGGCGTGTCTTTAATAAAAACTTTACGGTATAATATTTGTTACAGAAGATCTCTGCAATTACTATACCGTAACTTGTTCCTACAACAATGAATAGCATGCAGTGAGTGCATCATGGTCGAATTGATCCCAATGAAAGCCATAATTAATGAATTTTTTTATGTAAGTGTTTTGAATGATTAAACAAAGTGCAAGAAATTATGCACATATTTACCTTTAATTGCTGAATTATATTTAAAACTTTAAGTGAAACTGAATTACGTACAGAAACTCCAATCTAAAGAAATAAAAGAGCAACTAAACCAAAGGCAAATATTGTGGAATTAGCCATCAATATTCACTTAAGATTAAATTCTTTCTCGATTGACTTTGAAAAGACTGCTTTTCTTTTGATGGCAAAGGACAGGAAGTAGAAGTCCACTTTGCACTTTCATTTAATGAAAATAATGTGTCGCGTAAATACTTCCCAGACAGCGTGGTCTCATCGGCGAACGTTAGATACAACTATTGTTGCCACAGGTTTTTTTTTGGAAGATCATTCATTCATTCAGTGACTCTCTCATTCATTCTCGAAACTTGAAAATCCTCACCAGGAATAAATACTATTTTTCACAATGAAAAGATTTGTCACAAAATGGTTTACAATGGGAAATGGTTTAAAATTTACAAGACATAATGATGAAAACTGCTTCCTCTCCATTGTTATCATGTTTTCAAAACCAAAATGCATTTTCAGGCTAGCTCTCATGTATTATACACCTTTTGAATGGGAGTCTACGTCACATCTATTATTGTTCCTTTTTCTCTCCCGAAGAAAATCAAATTCATATGGTTCACTCACTCAGACAATAATCCGAAAAGGTTTTGCGTATGAACTCTCATCGCTTTTGTGGCCCGACTCCACATACATAAAAATCCTGTGTGTGTATATTTATGCGCACACCTTCTCTACCCAAGTTTTTTTTTGCTGGCGTTGGTGGTGGTAGTGAAGATGACGGTGGCAGATTAAAGCAAATTAACTTAAAAAAAGAGAAGGAGCAAAACTCTCAAGAATCCATTTGCCTGTGTGCGCCTTTATACGCACACAAGTATAATGTATGTTGTTGGTTTTTGTGTGAGGTATGTGTACATTATTGCGATACTTTTCTCATTCCCAGATACACATTTCCTCAGCCTCAAAATTCATACACAATCAAGCACTGTTATGGACACCTCCAACAATAGATTCTGGTTCACTGCAGCACACACATATAAAAATGTGGAGAGAGAAACGAGAGAATGAGAAGGACTTTATTGCTTGTGACTTCTGTATTGTGCTCTTCATCCGTTTCTTTTCTCACTCGACATGACTACCACAACGACTTTCTCACTTGCTCACATGCATTGAACAAATACACAGTTCATGAGAAATGGCTCTCCGTGTCCTACTCACTTGCACACAGCCACAGAAGAATAGTTCAGGGGGAAGTACCTATATCACGACCCTTTCGAGCACAACGGGCCATCAGTAGTGCTTCAATCGTAGTCTGATGAAAAACCCTTTCCGAGTTGGTCACAAGCCGTACAATCGGAAGGTTAACAAGAGTGTATCATATTCTCATATAACAAAAATTGTTAAGCACTGTGTTTGTTATTTCTGCTTGGATCGGCTTGAATCACGTCTCTGAGAAAATAGAATGACGTTATGATTTCCTCTGAAATTTGAGAAGGCCGGGAGATCACTGGTCTTGTAAAAAAAATTGTGCACATAAACCAGTGCTTGGTTGGGCTGTTGTGTGAAAATATTTTTTTTTTGAGATTTTGCGTACTTGGAATTTACAAAGATAATTTTGTAAAGC
>JAHZNF010004314.1:0-11773 GCA_027744215.1 Troglopedetes dispersus
ATAAAATCCATATTATATGTGTACCTTGTCGCACGATACTACCTCTGCGTTTAGTCATTGTCAGTAAGAACATCGGGCTGCTCCTTCGACCATGGTCCTGTAAATGGTGACAGCTAACTGCTACTTATAATAACAGTAGCACACCTGTCAACCTACAGACCAGGAGAAAAAATGGATCAATTCAGAGGAACACGACTTTGTGGGTGAAATATAAGGTGGAAGTTGACAAAATGCTTTTCTTTCCAATTCGGCTCTGCATAATCCATACTATACTTCTCGCTCAGTCTTACCCCGCCGTGCCTAATGTTTTATTATTTTTTCCTGCTCCTTCTTGTGTGCTTAAGACAATTTTTATATTTTACTTTTCTCTAGCTTTTTTTTGTGTGCGTGTCACAATTTTTTTGTAAGGTAGGATGAACTCTTTTTTATTTCATTTCCAGCTCCGCTTTTATCTCTCTTTGGCAAGGAAGCTTGGTTGGATGGATGGATTTACTGTCACATGCCCTCCTTTTCTTCTTTATAACCTCTCTGAAAGTAGACAGCAGACTTATTTTTCTGATTTTAAACATTTCGACCACGCTCCCAAGTAATATACTAGTTTGCATATGTCGGGGTATGTGCATTGTGGGTTATGCAGGGACGTGCACCGTTCCAGCTACATTTTTGTCGAAGACAAGCCAGAGAAACGAAACAATAATAAAATTGGTAAAACACCGTTGTCATTTCGTTCTCGTGTCCTTTCTCGGAAATTCAAAGCCGGCTTTTTACCTAACTCTGCTTTAGGTTTCATCTGAAACTGTTGTAGGCACAAAGGACCACAAAGTTGCTATATGCCTCGCTTCGGTACGCATTAGTTATGCAGCTGTCTGGCCCTAGTGTACAACTTTATTATGTATGCAGAAAGGATGTAGGTACCATGAGGAGGGTTGCTTTGCTGCTTTCTTTTGTGCAAAGCACATCTTTCATTTTTACTTAAAATGTCGGTCATAAGAGCCTTGCACTGCGCTTTGTGAATATAGGTCACTTGATCACTAGCATTCCTTCTGAGAAAGAGGTAGACCTTGGAAGTAGTTCATGCAGTGTATGATTATGTTAGACTTTTCGTTTCACTATTTACATTCATTTTGCAGTGTTTATCAAGTCTGTATTATTGTCTTTTGATGAATTTCGCAAACCTAGAAAAGTACTGTGTTGATATAATATCATGATCACAAAGTGTTTGTGAATGTATTCCCGAATATAAAAAAGTCACATGTCAATCGCAAATATTCTTATAAGTAACCTGTTGCTAACTAAATAGTTGGAACTGTTTCTCTATGTTCCTGTGTCCACCAGATGACTATTATTGTCAAAGAAGAATGTATTTTCTTTGACAATAATAGTCATCTGGTATACCAAGTTTAATATTGATAAAGTTCGCCCTTGTTTCACTACTTCACCCCTCGAAATTACTGCGTAATGGATACATTACTTAGTCTTCACATTATTTGTGAATATATTTTTGTTTTAAATCTATATGGGTCGAACATGCAAGATGCAAGTATAGCATTGCTTACCAAACTCGTTAGGTTAGAATATCTAGAAAGAGTGTCCTTTTAACGTTTTTATACTTTGAGTAATCATACTTACATCAAATGCACTGCTTCATATTTCTTAACATTTAGCACCCTTTGTAGTTTCTTCAACACGGCTTAGAAGCCCTTTGATTTACAGCGGGAAAGAGTGAAAAGTCGTACCTGTGAGTTGTACCGATTTTATCAATCAGATTTTTAATAATTTTCATGAAGCATGCATGAGTCTTTACTGAATGAAGGCGTACCTTTGATATTAAAAATACCTGAGGATTTTATTCTTAAGTGATGCATAAAGTGAGAAGAAGCGAAACACATGTATTGCCCGAAATAACATCACACATCCCGAAAAAAAATTTCTTCTCGCAAGGTCTTAAAGCTCTCGAAAATTATCAGTTTAATAGCAGATAAGTTGTGTCAGAAGATGCGATTCGACATGAAAGCCGTTGTAACTTGCTTTCATGAACAATCCCACATTGCACATAAGGGTTTTCGCATGCATCCTTTACATTTTAGATGAGAAGAAAAAATGAAATAGCTTCCTTCAATATATACGCTTTCATGTTTAAACAATTACCAGATCTAGATTTCCCCATGCTTCTCGTTCGTCAGCATTGGCATCAAATATTTTCATAGTCCTTGAAGTCATAAAATATCTTTTTCGGTGGAATTTGTGAAGGCCAACTATGCGCAATTCTTGTAACAGTAATGTCGAGTGACTTACCAGTTTGCAATTTTGGATGAAATTACAAATTACGTGGAAACTAGAAACCCTTGCACAATAGTTCAACAGAATGCATAACCTGGCGTATCGTATACAAGTTCACATCCGACATAATATACCTAAGTAGAAAGCCTTGGCTTAGAAAGCGTGACTTTGATCTGTGGAAGTAACTTCCTGCATAAAAGTGACAAGACATGACTGTGTTTGTGCGTGGTGCAAGTTTGAGTAATGATATGCGTACAGGGGATTAAGCTTCCATCAGCGAATCCACTTTGGCATATGTAATCTTCAAAACTGGAATTCCCAGAATAATTTTACCTGAACCGAGGAAAATCCTGATCCTAAAAAAGCAACTGTATTCACGCTCGAATTTTTGTGGGATGTGTGATGTTATTTCGGGCAATACATGTGTTTCGCTTCTTCTCACTTTATGCATCACTTAAGAATAAAATCCCACCAGAACAAACTCTCAGTTCACATTAATATTATGCAAGTCATGTGTGTACTTTGCATCAACTCAGTAGGGAGAAATGCAAGGTGAAACAGTTCCAGGTTGACAATCCCAGATTAAATTCAAACAAGACGCTTGTAGAAGATCAATTGGAATAAAATGCATATGACTTTCTCCTTTCATCACAGTGGTGACGGTGATTATACGCAAATGTGGGAGCACTGGGGGAAGATGTTTCTAACACGTGATGAATTTTATATTCTAAAATTGTTGTGCATCAAACACTTTTGATGCACTTTCCGAAAAGGATCCACCTTGAGCTTTCAAACGGAACGACAGGACGATTATATTTTTATTATTACAACCCACTCAACTTCGTTGCTTACTGCTTCCGTTACACTTGTAAATTTCTGAAAGTGGAAGGGTATTCCTAGAAGTATTTCACAAAGTTTTTTTCAAACGGTTATCCCCCTCCCACTCTCTTGCTGCGCTGTGGTAACTCCACAATGAGTATACAAAATATATGCCTCCTATTTCCCTTGTGAGTTCTCATACTTTGATGTGAAAAATGGAAAACCCTCTTATGAAAGATGGAACAGTATATATGTGTATACGTTTGTATCCATAAATTCAAATTCAACTGTGAAAAATAAAATACCTCCATATATTTTATTGCATTAAAGGAAGTTTCTAAAAAAATTATTAGTGCAGGGATGTGGAGCATGCAATGAAGTTGGCAACAGGAATACTCTATTTTCCAAGTAAAGATGATCAGACAGGAGTAGGTATATGTTTCCCATAATCCAAATAAACTTTCACTTTTTTTCCTACAGGAAGCTATGTTCAAAATATGGAGCGGGCACACACCTAATGCCATTTTTATCTATCGAATAGTTCAATTTCATTCAGCAAGACGTGAGAAATCAACATACCTCCCTGTCTACTTTTAAATTATTCTCTCTGTCACTTACAGCGAAGCACATCCTCCTCCTTCTTCTTCTCCCGGTTGAACAATTCTTTTACGAGTTTTGTAAAGGGGAGCAAGGAAAAGTTTTACACATGGTAGACCCCTTTTCCCATCAGGTTTTTTTCAGGTTATTTTTGTGATCATTTTAAAGGGATCTTCGACGGAACTTTCCATCTTTAAGTATTTTTTTCGGAGGTATGAATATATTATGGTGGATTCGAACCAGGAATTGTTAAGATTGCTGCTGAAATTCACGGGGATCTATGCAAAGTCTGTGCATGTTAAAGAGGGGGAAGATGGTGAGTAGTAGTACTGCTGATTTCTTAAATGGAGTGTGGAACCATAATCAAATGACAATAGATATTTTTAGGTAACAGGCAAGTGCAGTCATGCATATAAATGGTGAAAGTTTGGTCGGGGTAAATGGACAACTTTCAAATGAGGTTTTCATTTTTATAAGCATTACCGAAAATTGAAATGCATTTCGACTTGCAAGTTTTGAATTTATATTCAATCCGCGTACCGTAACCAAAAACTGCAGCAAGCTATTTCACACAAAATGAGGTGTTTTGCTGCTCTGTGGTTAAAGCTGTGGAGGAGGTAGGAAAAATGAAGGGTGTAGTTGAAGGAAATGACTTTAAGTCTGTGGTTTATTGATTAGAGAGCAGTTCGACGTTCAACTTTACGATTTCGGATGAAGTATTTATCAGATCACACACAGGTTTACTTTTGGTCTCGTTGAAAACAAACTATTTTGTTTGAGATAAATCGTGAATTTTGGAATCCCCTGTAAACGCCTAATCAAGTATCAACAGTGTATTTTTTAGGTTATGTTCTTCTGTGACTGTTTGCTCAACTTCCTTAAATTCTGACTAATTAATGTGCTGTGTAAATAGAGGAAGCTTTTCTCATGTTGTTTCTGGAATTTTTTTTTCATTAGGATAAATATTAAAGTTCCTGAGTCTCTACACCATAAATAAAATACTATTTTTCGTCTTCTCTGCGCATTATAAAATCTTGTTCTACTCAACAGTTTAGCTATTCAGAAGGATGTAATAATCTAGTATTAGTGTGCAAAAACTTTACTTCTAACAGAGTTGAATATCCTATTAAGTAGTATATGTATATCTAGGTACATGACTAATATATTCTTTGCTTGCTACATGTATGTAGCAGAACCTGTAGAAAGTGGAAGACAGAAATTATCATGAGCATCGTGGGCTGTTTTTGTTCAGTCTCGTCTGTGTAGTTACAATATTGATGTTTTATGGTATGATTACGCTCAAATGCGCTGGAGTTCTCAGCGACCTGTGTCTCCTGGTCTACTTCACATTCTTTTCACAAGTCTGCACTCTCCTTTGTTTTGCGATCCGAGTATAATTTAACCGTGAGATTTTGGAACGGTCTCGCTCACACAACTTATCCAATATAAACACCCATCATAATAGTTGTCAGCATGACAAATGGGAAAGCGCATTCAATGCCCGCTTTGCTACTCACCATTCACCCCGGCGCAGCGGCCGTGCTTTTCTGTCGTCTCTCTGAATGACTCGTCTCCACTTTTGCTCAACTTTCATCAAACTTCTTGTATCATTTCTCTCTGTCTCTGTTTTCAGAAGCAGAGCATCACACCTCAAACTGTCATTGTCGTAACGGATGATGACTAGCTATACAATACACTTTATGCTTATATAAATATTTCTATATCCGCTGTAAACAGCTATCTTCCACAGTTTGTCATCTCTTCTATGCAAATTAAGATTCAGAAATTTTCCTATATATATGCATGTTTATGAGGACGTGTCCCACGTTTTATCTTGTCCTTGCAAAATATTAATATGAGGGAAAAGCAGGCGTAATGAAACTGTGTCAGGCCCGAGGAATGAAAGCAACCATTTTCTGTTTCATGTTTGTTTGTGGACGTGTATACCTAATCCATTTGAGGAGATTTTTTGCGAATTTGTTTCAGTGCCACGAAAATAAAGTGTGCATGCTTTATGCTTTTCTACAAATTTCGCTTTCTTTCTTGGAACTAATTTAGGACAACGAAATACTATTCGAGGGGCAGTTTCACAAACAATTTCTTTGATTTCTCTTTGCGGAAGAAAAACCTGAAAATATTCCAATTACCCACGTACTTTGCTGCCGTAAATTATACCTTGCACCTGATATCTAGCACCACCGTAACAAACTTGAACGGAGCTGTTTCTTGGTCACACACACAGCTTTGCACTATTATGCTCAAATCCTCAGTAACTCTGGTTAATGTAATGCCTACGTATTTACAGGTGGTTTTTCTGGTCATTTGATAAAAGAATTACGTTGAGGTTTGGTACACCGGGGCTTACTCGTTATTTTCTTGTTCGTGACAAGTACGGCGATGTTTTAGTGCCAACAAATGGTGTGTTGGAAAATTCACTCGTTGTTAAGCTAATAATAAATTCATCATTTCATGACATGGCGAGCTTGTTTGGCGTTTGCAAAATTGAATAATAGATGAATGTGTCTAAGCAGTTCTACACACGAACAATGAATTATGCCCACTTAAAAATAATTTGTCATATTAAGTACGTATTCAAATGAGTTCTTTATGGCAACATTAAGCAAATCCATTGAGGTCAGTCAAATGAGGGAATAAGACGCTCAATAACATTCATGGCCAAGGTCGGTAATTCGTTAGATTTGAAAATGGCAATGAATTCCGTTTTAGCGTGTGTAAATGAAATGAATCCACATGTCTACTTAGGTTTCTCATTTTCTCAAGAATTTTATTTCTCCCCAGAAAAGCAGAATAATGCAACAGCGGCAATAAACGGGAAGTGGAAAGCAAAAACATTCTTTTATTGCCGAATATACGCACGGTTTTAGTTGCAAGTCAGGATAATGTGAATGGCTTATGTGCGTCTTCACTTTTTATAGCAAATCTAGTAAGGATTGAGCAAACCCTGATGAGGATGATATGATGAAACAGAATGAATTTCATTCTGTTTTCCATTCTTTAGGAAGTTTTAGGGGTACTTTTCTTACTCAACTCTGTCTCATCCTATCTCGAATGTGCCTGCATGTATCACATTCCTAAGTCGGTGGCTATATAGTCACACCAAAAATTGTATTTTCACAAAAATAAGGAATAATGCAAGTGACGATGAAAAACATGAGAATGTTCGAGATGGAAAAAGTCAGACTGTGAAACAGAATAATGTGTTCGACTTAAATGAGAATAAAGAGTACCTCTTTTTTTAAATGGAAAGGGAAACCGTTGGATTGTTTAAAAAAAACAATGCTCCAGCACAAGGACATTTTTGCTGATGTACCTACATTATACGCGTCCCAAGCCTGAAAATTTAAAAGGATATTACCACTTGAGCAGATCTCGTTCTTTTCACTCTTCTCCGCCTTCTCTGTTCCCTCATTCCGTCCTCGTTTGCATTACACTTGGTGAACGCTTCTTTCTTATACTTTCACAAAGAAAATGAAGCAAAATTGAAGATGTGTGATAATATAAGGATTTCCCTGAGTATATGTATGTATTATCTAGCAGCACCACTCCGCTGAAAAAAGAAGGTAGGGAATAATAAGTTTGAAAGAAAAGCTTGGTCGGACCAGTTGCTAATGCTGTACATTGCAACAAATATATTTTATTCCAGAATGTTGGGTTTTAAGCATCGAAAAAAGTACACCATGATCATTATGCATTCCTCATCCAGCTGGGGTTTCTTTTTCTTTCATTTTGTGTATTTTTTTAGAAATTTTTTACCCAACTTCCTATCTCCCTTCTGAAAAAGAAATCCTTCTCTTTTCTCCCTCATTTTTACGCGGTAGGCAGACAGGAGCCATTAGTAGATTCATAAGGATAAGAGTAATAGTCTAATCCTGCCAACGAGCCTCAACTCACATTCCACTAACTGCATCACTTACTTTTCTTATTACAACCGTGTTGTAGTCACCACTGTTTCTATTACGTCGCTACCACCACCACACAGCTACCATCCAAGCACTTTTTATAGATTATTGCTCACACACACACGTCCAACTTTGGTGTGTCCTGTGATACATGCAAAAATATTGAGAGCAAGCCTTGGCAACAATGCATTTTACCTTCAAGAATAATGTGTACATGTTGCTGCATGGGTGAGGACGAGTTGAGCATAGTTGGCGAAAGCACCAGTTTTGCCCACCAGGAGATATGTACCACCCGTCCTTAAAAAAGTGATGTGCACATGTTTATATTGTCTCTGGAATGCCCCATTCACTTTTTTCCCGCAATCTACCAAAGAAATTAGGGAAAAAGGAGAGAAGAGATGGTATAACTACCATGTAATGTTTTTATGTGGAAATTTTGCCAAGGTTTTCTAACTTCTTTATTCGCGAGTTTCTTCATATCCATGTCATTATTACATTTTCTCCTAAGCCATCTACTATGTTGTATAAACTGGACTTTTCTGTAATGTGGTATAAGCATTAGAAATAGAGTGAAACTAGATTCTCATTTTCGTGTACATAGATTTCTCTGATCATATATGATGATGAGAAGGAAAATTAGGCCAGTCTTAAACAGAATGCTACCCTTTTCTAGTATCCCACATTGGTTCACTTTACAATTTTTGGTCTCATATCCATTCTGTTTTTTTTTGTCTGGCTGTGTATAGTTGTGAAATATAATGTTCCGCCGATATTATTGGTCATTAAGGCAATCTAAAATTCCTATAAGCTAGTTAATGGAGGAATTCTGGAAATTGGAAGGAATTATGGGATATAATAACATTGTTAGGGAAAGAATAATAATGCAGTGTGGACATGCTCTCCACTCCGCACTATCATTTTGGTCATTATGAGCAAACTGGGTCACATTTGGCTTCATCCTTACATATTATAACAGTTTCGTTTGCATAAATAAAAATTGCAAAGTCAATTGTGCTCCTTGCAAAATGGATTAGAGTGGTCAGCGGAATGTTCCTTTGTGACATTAATAATAATAAGGATGATGATGCAGTTATCCTAATTGCACAGTTTTACGATTAAAACTCAGGAACAATTTATCAGCTTTACTTTTCTGATCAAGTTATTTGACTTCAAGGAAATCGACAAAATAGGTTACCATTAAAGATGGCACAGCATGGCACCCTCATGTCGCCGTCGGGCTTGAATAAATGAGATTTTCGAAACTCAGTGTAAACCAAATTAGGTATTTAGACACCTCAGTGCTAACACGCTACGTAGCTGACGAGCATGTGTTTATTTATATCCCAACGTGTTTATAACAATTTAATTTCACACGAAACTGTACCACCGTCCGATTTCTTCTGAATATAACACAAATACCAATCAAGCTATGATGACTCATGTTAAAAGTAGGATATTAATCCACATTCCTGCTCTTTTTCTACAAAAACGTGTAAAAATAAGAAACGTATTATTACAACTCTCCGGATGCTTGCAATAAGCAAAAACAAAAAACATGTCAACTTTTACTGTACCAATACCATTGCAAAATGGAAATAGAAAATGTCACGTCAGACAAGCATGAAAGCATGGTGGACAGACAGGTGTAACCTGCTCATCACCTCGACGTGAATTTATTAAAAGTTAAACATTTTTGTAATCGGTTCCCTTATTTTTGCCACTGCTGACTTGTTAATCTCAAATTCAAATTATAGTTTCACTGCCACACATTACCGTCAAGAACTGAATGATGGTGGAGTACAGAAAAAGTCATTTAACTCAATGTCACTTCATAACTCAAAGGTCAACTTTTCCCTTTTCCTTTAATTGCTCGTTTGCGCAAGTTCACACGGTTCATGACGTCAAATGAACATGTTAGGATAGTAGCATGAATTGTTTACACCAAATTGTATCCTCACAACATATCCCAGGGTTGACGTAAACACGCAAATATGATTCATAACTATACCATTTAAGAAAAGTGACGTATAAAAATTTCATTGTCCCTTTCCTAAAATCTAATGGACAATTTTCAACCAAGGTTTTATGTTCGTGTGCTAGCTTGGCCCACCGTACAAGAATCTACCGCAAGCCGCAAATTACAAACGCTGTCTCATCATTGTAAAAGCAACGGCAATTTAAAGTCAGCAGAAAAGACTCTCCACGAAAGTATCACACAGTGCCAAACTCTAAAATCTAAGTACTTCCTATGCTTAATTTTCATACATTATGTATCTTGTTTTGTGTCAATGTTCCAAAATATGACAAAAATAACCAGCAGCGAGACGAATCTAAGCCATCTTGAAAATAATCAAATCAGAGTTGATCCATTTTAAATTTCCGTGATGCTTAGTGCTTAATTGTCAAAAGCACATTCTTGAGAGCATTTGTAGCTTTCATATTATGAGAAAAAGTTGAACAGGAATAATGATTCCATCAACTTTCTAGTTATTAATGTATAGTTAATAAAAAATATCTAGGCCCGGGTTGGGTTTGCGAATTGTATTCCGTGCGACGTGTTGTAAATAATAAAAGATAACATCTAAAACTCCCTGCCAAAACGCAACAATCGTTTGTCACGGAACGCCGTACTTCCTTAGGAAGTTCCTTCATTACCCTAAAAATATGGAGATCATGAGCTATTCCACCAGACACGGAGAAAATGTTTATTGCTGAATTTGCATACGAAATGTAAATTACAAACTGCATCCGCACACATATGGAAACATATTCTCCTACCGCCGCTTCGTGCAAACATTACGCACAGACATTGCAATTGTAAACTTGAGCAAGATGACATTAAATATACGGTGAGTAAGGCGTATGTAAACAATCTCTTGAATGAAGCAAAGTCTCCCTCCAAAACCCCTCTTTACATTTCATCCATTATCCTGAAGAGAGTACGAACACCTCACACAACTTTTTATTCTACTCATTGAAACGAATGTGCTTCGTACATAAGTGAGTGTGGTGAGGAGAAAGGAGAAATCTTGTTACACCGTCACAAAAGCGGCACTTAAGGAAGCAAGAAACACGATAAAGATACATGTCCTCTCACGCTCCGTCAGTTTCTATCCAGCAGCGTAATAATATTATGCATAAGAATAAGAATATAAAATGAAAGGGAGAGTGGCAGCACCGGCACAATAAACCCGAGCTACGTGCTTACCGCTCACACCATTTACGACAACGGTTATATATAAGACATTAAGACTTTCATACATAAAAAACGGGGTGGTAGGGAAAACGAAGACAAAGTTGGATGGATGCATGGAGCAAACAAGAGCCATGAAGTCCTAGAGTCACTTTTCCTCCTGGTTAACACGGTTAGTGGTCTGATGTGGTTTGGCTATATTTGGAGGAGACGCAAGTGTAAACATCCCTGTTAGGAGGAAGCTGTAAATATGAGTGTAAGAGCAAGAAATATTTTTTTGTGTGGTATAGAGAAGGGTTAACTTTTCATCAACTCCTTGAGAAGTTCCTGGAAGAGTCTGAACATTCATGGAGAACACGCAGGAAACATTAAACGGGCGAGAGAGATTTTCACATGAGATTTTAGCTTCACGAGAAAGTTGAAATAAGCAGAGAAGTAGAGTGCAGCAAAGGTACACAGAGGAGATATAATGCGCACAGCGTGGCAGCTTCGTGACGAGAAACGGTGGATTTTTTGTTGCTTTCCCCAGTTTTCCATTTGGATAAGTCATTATACATGTATACCCCCTTGTTAGATATGCATATCGACAGTATCATCAAACAGAAGGATCTCATCTCCACGTCACTACTTGCGGGTGTGTCACATGACAAAAAAACTCTTTCATTTTACAATTACGTTCTCCGTTACCCATTTTGCAGGTTTCTAATTTGCCTTGATGGAATGTCACAGAATGCTCGCTTCATGTAATAGATAAAAGGTGCAAGGTAAAGTGGATGAAAGTAAAGAGCGTGTACTAAATTAATTATGTTGGTATCTGAAAACCACAACATCGTTTCAGCATGACCTGGTTTTACCAGCTTGTTCACAACCAGTTTGATTCTTGCAATATTCATTTTTGGGTAATAGGGATTTATATTTATTAATTAAAATCATAAGCTTTCGCTGCGCTACCCGCGAGCATTTT
>JAHZNF010004315.1:0-33937 GCA_027744215.1 Troglopedetes dispersus
GTAAATGGTCTGTAAAAGTAAAATCTGCCCAGTCGTTAGTTAAATACTTCAGGAAAAAATAAGATTTGTGAGCTGCCGTTATGCCTGCATTACACTACCCTCTTGGATTTTAGTCATGATAAATGTGAAAAATTATTAGGAATTATTTGTCGGAGTTGGAGATAAACGATTTTGAATTTTTTTGATCGGAATAGTTGATTACGAGAAAAATTTGTAGTAATCTTTCTGATAAGGTGGGGATTTTTGCAGCCAATTAGACACAAAATAAGATTGGCACTCTCTTCACAGTTCTTATTTATTTCTGATCCGTCCAGTTTTGTGAGGAATTCAACACTTTTTTTGGCTAATGGCCAATTTTCAAAAGTCCCTTTGGTAACTCACACAATTATTTACTATAGTTATCCTTCTTATTGTTTGAGTACTATTGGCAAATAATTGAGTGCTGATACTTATCCTGAGGGGAAAAATAGTTATGTATTTGGGATGATCTAAAAGGACATAAATTCCTCACTCCTTCAAATTGTAGCTTGAGGGTGCGAAGGTCTAGTCAATAAAAATATTATAATATACACTCTTCGTTTAAATTGATAGTTTTTTCTCCTGAAGGGAAAAATCCAAGAGGGTAGTGTAATGCAGGCATAACGGCAGCTCACAAATCTTATTTTTTCCTGAAGTATTTAACTAACGACTGGGCAGATTTTACTTTTACAGACCATTTACTAAAGCAGAGTGGAGATAAGATTGATGGAAAAGAAAATCTTTTTGATAAATTACATTGTTAAGAGCAGAATTCGGTGCAGAGATAGAAGCCTAGTGGGTATGTAATCTAGGAAAAAAGAATCGTTGGTGTTCTTTTTATAAAATCAATCGAAAAAAGTGAGTATTCCTAGAAAAGTTGGTAATTGTGGGATTTTTTGATGTGTTATAAATGTCAAAACTTGAACACACATGTGTAAATACTTAGGTAAGGATTCTCTCGAAGAATTTTGTGGTGGTGATATATTCTTTTAAGAAAAAAGTTGTAGAAAATCATGTTTATTTTTTGTATTTTTACGCTTGTTACCAAAACAATATTTTTATTTGTGTGTTTCTGTAGGATTCATGTACTAATATTTTGTTGTCATGCACCACAATAATTTCTCATAATTGAGCTACATATGTTTGCTCAAAATGAATTGGTTGGTTATGTAAAAATACACTATTTTTTGTTAGAACATTATGTCTCCTTTTTTTCGAAATTTTTTTGTTCAGCAAAAAAATGGAGATATTTATGAATGTCTGCGAGTGTAAAAGCAATACGTTAAGAGCAGGAGCGTACATAGAGAACTTTCTTGTTCTGTCGTCTCTTCCTCTTTCAGTGAAATAATTTGACAGGAAAAACTTGGCGTCAGACAGGGAAAAAATATGAAGCAAGAAGTGTTAGCATATGTGTGCATATATTTTGGGGATGTGCAACTCACACACACACACACACACACGGAATATTATCATTTTTGTGAGTGAGTCCATTGATGATCATCATTCTCATCTGCTCAAATATATATATAAAAAAAGTTTTGCGTTTCGTTAAAATGCATGAAAGCTCATAAATTTTTTTCCCATCTGCTGGTTTACAGTTTAGGGGGTGTTCTGTGCGAGCAGATCCACGGAAACTCGTTGACGAGAATTGAACACACAAGAACACCAAACTACTACTGCAGGACTTATTTATTTTTTTTAAAAGCTACCGTTGTTCTTTATTTTAGTGATATGTAGTTCTCCTGAGAGAGAAAAAAAGACAACCACAACACTGTCTTTTTTTGCGTCTAATTAGTTGAAGGTCTATTAAACGTTTTTAAGTAACGCCACCATTCTTCCTTTTTGTGGTCGGTCTCTTTTGAACTCGCGAGGAGTGATGATAAGTGTTACAACAACAACAAACAAGATTCTCAGGACACAACTGGGTAGACATGATCATCCCTTTATGCTGCTGGCACGTTATGTCTCGCGGTTGTTCATACCTAACAAAAATATTTAGACACCAGAGTGGTTCTTATAAGAGTTGGTGTATCTTTTTTTAAAGAACGACTTGAGGGTGAGCTGATAGTCAAATGAGTGGTAATCTTCCTGATCCATTTCATTACTTTGAAAGGACAAATGAATTAAATCTGGTTGGGATAGAGAGTTGAAGATATGTGAAATAAAAATCCTTATTTTTACGTAATAACTGATAAGGAAATGTGCATCAAAGGTATCATCAAAGAGATCCAGATTACCTGATTGATACGAGTGTGGAAAAGAATGTGCTTTACAACAACATTATGTCGCCAGGACACAGTCTCTTCAAAACTGTTATTGCCGTGGAATGACCATGTTGAAAAAGGAATTTTTAATTTTGTACTCATCAGGAAAAAACTACTATTTCTCCATTTAAGACAAACTGAATGTGACCACTTCAGCCTTTTTTTTCGTACTGTGTGCAATAAACACTTATTTTTAAACCAAGATCCAATTAATGAAACTTGACTATTTCTCTAGGTGCACATTTTCTCGGCGACGAACTACCCGGAGAAAAAAAATGGGAATGTAAAAGTGGAAAATACTTAAAAGCGTGTAATGTACTCCTTACTCCATGTGCAACTGTGAAACATGCACATAATTCCATTCTTACATTCTCCTGACTTTGCTACAATTTTAATGAAGCTTGCAGGTTTTTTTTACAAAAAGACACCAGTCTTTCCAACTTTTAATGCGCATCACGGTTAAAAAAATGAAGCGGCAAAGTTAGAGATAATATTTATGCGGAATGTTCCGTCTCCTTGTGTGACGTCTCTCTCCTGCGAATCATCATCACACATATATTTTCTGGTGGCACTCCGGTTGAATATTTTTTTTGGTGAGGTTGGTGGCGGCATAGATATGCTTTTTTACGGACACTTGGGCCAGCACATTGCGTAAAATTCTGATTATTTATGAATGGGACAGGGTAGGATAATTGAATGTGGTTTTCATTATACGAGCTTCCGTCGCATTGTTATTATTATATGTGTCCGCTTCCATGTGTGCTGACGCGAAGTTCGTCATCTATTCATCATCAATCAGCTGCCATAAACCTCTTAATTAACCGTCCGACAGTTTCTTATTACGGTTAATCACGTTTTTGTTCTTTTTTTCAACTCCTGTGGCTACTTACTTCGCTCCCTCTTGCTTGTGTTTGTTTGTTTTTTGTTTGTGATGTATTTTTGTGGACGTGAGAGGGAAGCCGCTCGCTCTCAAAAGAATAATGTCAGAGTTGCAAATGGTAAAAATATGAAATGTTCGGTCTTCTCTCCACTACTCCACATAATATTGGGTTTTAAATGTAACATGGAAATGTGAGTGTGGCCAAGAGCATCCTTGGTGTTTGCTTCATGGTTGGGGATAGATTGTCTGTCTAAATTGTTACCCTTTCACAAAAATATTTTTTCGCTGTGTGTGTGGTTGGTGGTGCTGACTTTATTGTAGTTTACCACCAAAGCCACTCTGTGGGTGTATATCACATTTACATTTAATTTCACAATGAACATGTTACGATTCACCATAAAATATAATGGACGAAATTTTTGTTCTTTAAAAAGTGGATTTGAAGAGGAAACGGGAGTAGAAATACAACTCGTAAAAATTCATTTTTATGTAGGGCTTACTATACGTCAGCACACATTTCTCCTTGTGGTTAATTATTTTGTGAGGCTCTTATTTCTCTGTTGTTTTGGACGACTTGGTTTTTTATGTTTTTATTGGAGTATTTATGAGTGTGACACGGGACAGTCACAGTGGCTACCTCTTCTCACTGACTTCTTTCATGGTCGTTGTCATCACCATATCATTATAATACGAAATGAATGAATGGGGAGAGTGGTAAAAGCGTAGTCCGTAGTCAATTGAATCACACTTGACTTTTTCAGCTGAAGAACACCCGGCATAAAAAAATCATAGCAGAAATCCTCAAAACTCAACACTGTCGAGGAGGCAACACTTTTGGTGAAAAAGAAAATAAAAACATTTTGAAAAAAAAACGGCCTGTTTGTTTTGCAAGCGGGGAAAGGGAATTTGCCGGGGTATTAGAAAATTGGAACCAACTTGCATCATTAATTTAAAAAAAACACACGACATTAAGAAACAGAAAACAGGAGGGTTCTCTTTCCAACGCTCCTCGTTTAAAAAAAATAAAACTTACAAGCGAGGCTTCGTAGTTTCGAAGTTGTTAGGTCCCTGGTTATATTGATGGTGCTCACTTGTCGACATGAGCTTTTTATAGTGATGATGATGATGACGCCACTGTTTATACCATTTCTTGGGAAAACATTAAATTGTATTTTTCTATCCGAATTGAAGCTCATCAACTGAACCAGAGAAAATTGTGACACGCCCGGGTGCAAGTGTTCACAATTATGTGAGAAGACATGCTACCGATTTTTTTTTCTTTTCCTTGCAATTAAGTTTTCTTCGAGGTGAATTTAGCGTAATCCAAGGAAAGAGTGAGAATGATGTCAACTTTTTTTATTGCACACATATGGACACTTCAGTATATTCTTAGAGCTCAGTGGTGGTGAAAAGAAGTGAAGAGAAAGTGTATGCAGAAATGTAGGTTGAAGTCATTAATTTTGAAGAGGATTTTTTTTATTGTATTGGCTGCAAAGCATCCTTGACTGCTTTCTGCCATTCAGAAAAGTTTCCGGCCAGCCTGTGTGCAATAAAAAATGATAGTGATGATCAGGATTCTCTCGATTTGAAAATAAGAGTTTGGCTGTAAATACACTTATACAATATGTTTTTTTGAATAATGGTTAAGCAGATGGTAATAATGGTGTGTCGCCCGTAAAGGATGATAGCCCAGGTTTTTATTGTTTCTGCACTTTTATAGACTTGACTTATTTAATTTAATGCGCTTGATGACTTCTTTTTCGTTGTGCGATGATAATTTTATTGCATGTAATTATAAAGGATGGCTTCACTGGCGGAAGTGTGTGTGTCTCAATAAATTTTCCATGAGATTGGAAGACATTGAAGCGAGTAGCATGTTAGGAAGAAACCTGGAAGGAAAGAAAATGACTTTGAACACGGGCCATTTAGTATTTGTCATTTTGACACGCACAAAAAAAATTGACGAGATGCGATAATGAGATGACATTCCTCCAAGTAAATGCTCGAGCACAACAAAAAAAGTCAGCCCAAGGAGAAGAAAATTGTTTTAATGAGTCTTCATACACTCCTTCACGTGTGCGCGTAAACATGTCGATTGCTGGTTTGCTCTAATTCAGCGATCTGAGCCTGATACTCGTATCATCATTACTATTGCCCGATGATTGTCCTTTGTTATCGCTCATGCAATTCCTTGTATTTTTTAATTCGATCTGGTTGACATATGCAGTGGCCATAAGTCGTCTGGTTGGACAATTGGCCCATTAGTAGGAACAAAATGATTCGTGCACCAACCATGCATGACTCATTTCATTTTGTCGTGGTATGCAGTTAGTTAAACGAGTAATATAATTTCGTTATTAGTTTCATCATCATCATCATCATCACCTCCCCTTGTTCGTTCGTCACATGACATGCTCGCTCCTCAGTAATGTGAGTTGTGTACAGCGAGTGTGCAATTTTCCTTGTACATTCCTTGGAAAGAGTATTAGTATTCTGTTTTTTTAGGTGACCGTAATCATTTGTAACCACTTAATGAAAGGTTGAGCTGAACATGTAGGAAATATTCAGGAGAAATTTGAACTCCGGACGAATCCTTTTTTTTCTAGTAATATATCCCATTGCACAAAATACCGCTAGCACTTTCTCTCTAAAAAATATTTTTTTGTGGTTGTGTGTGGCCACGGTGTTTAAATATTTACCGGGAGAACGAGGAGTGACAACAAATAAAAATTTTATCCGGTAATTTTTTCCTATCGCATTTTTCGCTATGGTGCCCCACAGAAAAAAGGGTAAAAAATCGTTGATGGAGGCGAAGACATGAGGCGGATCCTATGTTTAAAATAATAATGAATGGGCTCAAGAAAGCGAAACCGTTCGGGCCACTTTTTTCTCTCAACTTATGTACACACTCATATATAGCCTCTAATAAAGGGCGTGATAAATTAATAAATGCCATTTGCAAACTCAATAAAAAGTGGACAAGTGTCTGTGTGTGCACAAATATGCACCAAAAAACATGGCGGGAAGTATAGCAAGCGCTGCATTTCTTTTACATATTATTTACTCGTTATTCTGGTAGCGGTTTGAAATAAATAAATTGAAGTAATTTGAAAGTACTTACCTGACATAACCAGCGATAAATAGATGATGGCTGTGTCTCGACCTCATTATAAATTTTTTGATGGTCAGACTGATAGGATTTAAATTAATTCTTTAGGTTTTACAGGCATGATAAAGAAAACGTACTACCTACGCAATCATATTATGCACAATAGCATTATTATACCTTTCCATTTTTTTTATTCTCTCGTCAGAGACCTGCCACAGGAAGGAGCGCGTAAGACGAGTGCGTGTATGTGTGTGTGTTTTTGTTTGTGTATCACATCTCCTTGCGTGGCATTGTTTCTCTTTTCAAGACTGATTTTTTTTAGTTAGCACCACTGACATGCACTCCTCCAACAGCAAAGATAATCAGGAGGAGAGCCCCTCTCCATTTTTGTTCTCTTTTGTTTTCTCATCTTTCAAAAAAAGGGGACAATGAAGCAATTATTTATGACAGGCGTTAAATATTATATGATTTTTCTGTGTCGGATACCATATTATACTTTTTTTCAAGGAATGATTGTATTTACTTTATATTGTTATTATGAGTCGCCGGGGATGTTGTCATGTCATCAACAAATCACAATGAAATAAATACGCATTTTCCCTAACTAGAAGATAGTTAATTTTGACAGTTTAGTTCCTTTTCGTTTTTGTCGTGAAGCACATTGTTGTGTCTGCTCTTTCTCTTCAATTTTTTTGAGTTGTGGTGTTCACTTTTTTTATTTAATATATAAAATGTAATGATCAAAATAATGAATGAATGAAACTTTTTTATACACTGACTCAGTTTGACGGGTTAGTCTGTTATTGTTAGGTTTGGTGCATTTGAGGGTGTCCTGTTCATGCATCTCATCTCACTCAAGTGGTATGTATGTATATGTGCTTCATAAAACTTCCTGCCTTTGTTACGTCTCTTCATGAGTTTGCTGCTACTGACTGATGATAAACTGTTTGATATGTGATGGGATATCACAATGATAATGATTTTTTGCTTAGGCAAAAAGTCACTCCATTTTAACGAAAATACATGTAAGTTGAAAAATATGCAAATAAAATGAACACTGCCGCCAGCAAGTTAGTTTGAATTACAAGGCTAGTGCGCACACAACAACAATGTCCACACGCTATGCATAAAAAATATTACAGGCAGTTTTCTCTTGTAAGTACTTTGTACAATTTTGTGTGTGTGTTTGGGAGAGCGGAAAAAGTGATATTTTTAACGCTTGTGTTGCATGTCGTGACTTGGTCTGGGAAGAGATGAACAAGGTGGTAATAGACTGTTATTGTAGTCACTTTGGTTGCTCTATTTACCTGCACCATGTATTTTTTTATTTGGTTTTTTTGGTGGCATTATTACCACTATCATGAACTATACTCGGTATTTTCCTTTTTCAATGACATATGAAAAAAAGTGTCTCTACTGAGAAGTTAGTAACGATTTCAGTTGAAACCGGCGGCGGTGGAATGTAATGTGAATTCCGTAAGAAAATGTTTAAAAAATGTAGATTTATGTGGATTTTTATACTCACTTCCAAAAAAAAAAAGAAAACAAGTTAAAACAACTCTAGTCCGCCTCATTCACACAAGATATTATGTGTGTACAGAGAAACACGCGAAATGCATTTTAGGGATTTTGTGTAAGAAGAAGCCCCGAACACATTGGAGAGAGTATGTATGTGTCGGTCTGTTTAATGAGCGTTTCCCGGAGTTTTTATGCCCTGTGATTTCCATTGCTTGGTCGTGTTCCCATAAAAACTGAAACGCATTGATTCATGTGCAGGAATTCCTCGTACATCTGTTATGCTCAGCCAGTCACACGAACTTGCATGCAAAACACATACGTGGAAATTTTGGATGGGAAAAGAGTTCCGCTTTTTTTCTTGAATCACTCTTGTTGCGGTTTACGACGGTGAGATGTGTGATGAGAAGCTACCTTATATTATGCCATATATATTCATATTTTGCAGATGGGAACCTGTTAAAAAATTTTGTGAGTGTGATATAGGTTTCGCCGAAAAAAGAAATAAAACATGTAATAATAATTTGTGATCATTATGGAGGATGAGTGGAATGATGATTGTTGTCACACAAATGAAGGAAGTGTACGTAGCTCAGAATATTTCCACAAAAAGGATGATTACAAGAGAATATTATGTTTGAAAAATAGGAGAAAAAAATTAAAAACAGAAAGTGAAGCGATGAGGCAGGCTTGAGTAGCCAAATGAAAAGTTTCTTAGATGGATGGATGGGCAGAGAGTGTTGTTCAAATCTGCAACACTAAAAATAATAATATCCCGGTTTATAATGAACTGTGGAGATAGATTCGTAAAGACAAAGTTCTCCGCTGTTCCGTTTATCTTGTGTCTGCACTTGTTGTTGATAAAGTGGAGAAGACAGGAGTAGTGGTAAACCATGTGTAAGAAAAAAATATATGTATAAAAGTATGGAGAGTGGAGGAGAGAGAGAGGGAGAAGTTGTGGTTGGATGCTTCCACGGAGCCCTAAAGTATGCTTGAATTGAGTGACAGTTTGCTTAGGCGATGACCCATGGCGAACTGTCGCGACAATGTTTAGCTTTCATCTGAGCCGGCATTCTTTAGCTTGAAGCCGAAACGAGTCGACCTTACTCCCTTCCTTGTAACAACCTCATGTTAAGCATGTAACATTTAACGATTCATTATAATAAATGTTATACATGCGTCTCCACGTTTCTTTTTATTTCCCTGCTGCTGTGTCATCCTCCTCCTCCGACGGAACACAAATATTGAGTATGTATGTGTGCAATACGTTCCAAGTTTCGTTTCGCAATGCACTCTGAGATCTGCTGGAAGCAGGAATTAGCATCTCGTTAGGTAACTTTTACTAACTGAGCTCCTTGAAGGAAAAGGTTTTTTATATTTTCGATCTTCGTAAACCGTATCCTGCTGTAATAATTATACATAAGTACATGCGTACAATTTTTTTTACAAAAAAAAGGTTCATAATATTTACGAGCAGACAGGAGTCTCTGCTATGCTGGATTCATTTTTCCTTCCTTTTTTTTCAAGTGGCTCGCCATAGGAAGCTAGCAAGAGCCAAATTTGACACATCGGCTGAAGACTTGTGTACAAAAAATATATAATAAGCTACACACGAGGGGAAGAGAAAAAAAGGGAAAAAGTCATCAGGAAGATGCCTAATATATTGGATGGCATGCACTAATGGATTGTGTAAACATCTATTTATTACAGCCTGTCACTGACTCACTGAAATTAGTTCAGTGGAGAAAAAAAGGAAAAGTGGAAGAGAGACGAGACCAAACACATAATTGAGGTAATTTGTAATTCTTGAGAAGAGCCAGCTTCTCATCAGGAGAACGTTTTTTATGCATAAAAAAAGGTATTACATGGAAATCCTATCATCATCCTTTATTTTTTAAAGAGAACCTTGTTAGGCATTGTTTCTGGTTTGCAGTCAACTTTATATATTTTTTGGTCTGGGGGCAATCGAATTTAAATCAGTTGATGTCGATGCAGTTTTTTTTTCTCCACCTTCCTTGGACTTGTGTTGACAGGCGCGTTGATGGCCATTTGAGATGAATGAAGGGAAACTTCTCTTCGAGAAAGGTGGATACATAGAGCCTGGCTAACCCACCCACATTCTGTCAGGATTTAAATGTCATTTTATATATCACAACACCTGGCCATGATCTAAATCGAAGGGTTTCACAGTTGTCACTAATGCGTGTAGATCGGTTGATGACGGTGCAATGTTTTTGGATCAACAGATAAGCTCTTGGAGAGATGTGGGTTGTTGTGCTCGAGTTAAAAAAAATATTATGCGTTGTGGTAAATGTTTTAAAAAATCCACTGAGATAATACCTTTTGATGTTTGATTCTCCAGTCTTTTATTGATTTTTTCGAGGATTACCCGAGCTTGTTACAAGCTTCGACTGTGGGGAAGTGAGAGTGTCAACAGCTTCCTTCTCTAAGCTTATTACTGATTATGCAAATTTTATTCCTGTTTGACATGTGTTGGTCTGTTGTCGCTGGACTGGTGGAGGTTATTTTTGTCAGGCGAGGAGTGCAGATTTCATGGAGGAAATATTGAAATTGTTATTCAGGTTGTGCTAAATTTAGCACAAATGCTAAAATATAGAGGTAGGATATTGATCTCAATGAAAAAAAATGCAGACTGCGAGGTTATCCAGTGCAGCATTGTTTAATGAGGCCGTCCTCATTACGAAGGTTTTTAATCTCCGATGTGACTTATCAGATGAAAATTACTATAAAATAATATATTTACTTGAAGAGTGATGCATGAAGATATTTTTACCAACAAAATTGTTTATTTTTTTCTTTCATTGTCCTTTCAAAACCTGCTTTGTTTTTGTTTTCAAGAGAAATATGCATCAGAAAAGAATTTTTTGGGGTCAAAAAGGTTTTCTGTTGGTTTCAAGAATTCCATCGTGATTATAACCCTGAGCATTCCGATTTACCTTTTCTTCAAACACGAAAGATATTTTCGGTAAATCAACCCTTATTTTGAATATGTTTACCTATTTTATATATCTTCTTCCCTTACGACAGTTTACATCACACATGATGTGCACACAACATACAAGGTGTGCATTTTTTAAATCCTCTTTGTAAACGTATATGTATATATAAACATATATTTTTACAAAGTCATGGAAAGGAATTTTCCTTGGAAGTGAAATATTTTGTGAACACGTTATGAGCTGTAGAAATCTATTGAAATCACAGATTCCTTAAGGTTGTCGTGGCCGGTTGCGTAATAATAATATTTTTTACCATACGTTATCCTCTCTCCTCATCAGCATTACTGTTCCCTTCAGTTAATGTACCCATGAATGTATACGAAAAAAAACGGGATAATATCCTTATCTGCTTTGGTTCACAATTTTTTACATCTAAAATCTAAAAATCTGTTTGTAAGATGTACTCAGGTGCCAAGAGTTAACACATATAAATAGTTTTTTAAAAATGTCACTGCATATTAAATTCTTTTTGCTGGAATAAAATACCAAATTCCAGCGCAATTCCGATATATCACTGGTCGCTATTTTTACTCAATTGTAATATCGTGATGACGGACGAACCTACCGTAAGTTGTCATAAAAGTACAGGACGACATGAAACTTGTAAAAAAGTATATTATATGTAGCCAAAATGGTATATTATAATGAGTGCTGTTGAAAATGGGAAAGAGGATTATAAAAAAAGAACAAAACGAAAGTGACAAAAAACGTCGTTTCCTCTAATACTCTTTTTGTAGACAAATGTCACCCCTCTTGTAAGTGATTATGTACCGACAGCTCGTCTATTTTCATCATCCTTCCTCCGACCGCGACCGACCTTAAAAGAAGTTTTTGGTATAATATGTGTAGCACCGCATAAGCGCAGGATCCATTTAACTGACTCACTTTTTTTTTACTTTGGCAGAGCAGGTTCAAATAACAGTCAGTGTTTTTTATTTACCTTTGTTCGTGTGTAAACGTAACTCACCAAACAATGAAGTAACCACTGCTGCTCCTCATCTTTTTTTTTTAAAAAAATGGGAAGTCTCCGAAAAAAAATGTGAGTGAGAAAGGTTGCTTCAAGTTGGTAAATAACCCATTTACACCTACGGTATTCTGTGCTACCTTTTTTTCCATTTTATCTGGCATTCTTTTTTGAAGTGTACCTGTTATGTGGAACCAGTACTTTACAGCCATTATGATCCCGTGTTGTTTTTCTTGTTGTCGTTGTTGTTTTGTGTAAAGCGAGAGTAGTAACAGGAGAATCCTGAAGGCCTCCCCGTTGATCTCACCACTTTTTTTTATGCGTCGTCGTCATCATTGTCGCCGCCGCCGACGTGCTCCCGTGTGTTTTTCTTCTTTCTGTCTTTTCATGCGCGGTTTCACTCACACACACAGAACTAAGGAAAAAGCCTCAATTGACTTGGATTGTTTATGGTATTAGTTTCAAAGGGACAAGAAATTCCAACAGGATTTGAATCACGTGAACACAGAGCAGAAAACAAAAGATCTGATTAAAATTCACGCGCATAAATTTTTCATGTATATATATGCCGTCCCTTTAAAAGTGAGAAGAATTTTTTCCACAATTTTTTGAGACGCTTTCTACAGATGTGTGAATAATTCAGGGTATTTGTTTCGTTCAAAAAAAGATGGTTGCTATCATAAAAGCAGTGAATTTTCCTTTATTAGACAATTTACGCCTACTCCGCGGGATTTATTTGTTTTTCCTGTCTCTCACACTGCAAAAAAGGGTACAGAGAACAAAAAGTGGGATGAAGGTAAAAAAGAGAGAGAGAGAGAGAGAGAGAGCAAACCTTTTCTGTGTGAAGTCGCTTTTATATTCATTTATTATTACACTTTTGACTGACTCGAGCGTAGTATGTAATCGTCGTTAGTGGATCTCTCCCTCTATATTTGTTTTTGTTTCAGGTAAGTGCACGAATACCTTGAGACCTGTAAAAAAAATTGGGTTCATTTGAAGGTGATAAAAAAGTACACACTATGAATGAGGTGTTAGCTACTGTTTTCCTCTGCTCCTGTGTTTTTATGTATATATTTTTTTATGTTGGGGAAGAATTTAATAGCCTATTTCCGTGACAGTCACCCAATCCAGTAATTTTTTGTTGATACATTATGGCACTACTGCTACAACACTGTTGTTTTACTTTTTTTCTCTGGTGTTTATTGCTTACCACTGCTGCTCCTTCAAATGATGACGGGAAGGAAGGAGAAAAAAAATAAATCGAAAAAAAGGAACATATATTTTCGGGTTGTTAAGCTGTTTAAATGACTCCGGGAGTGTAGATTAGACGAGGAAGGGAATGAGGCAGTAGTGTGATAGGTTTTGATGGAAGTAAGTATGAAAACGTGTCAGTTGTTAATACTCTGACGATGATGATGAGCGACGACACGGTGTGCTGGCTTTATTTTTTTGCCACGTTGTAGCATTGGAATGTTTTTCAATGATTCTTGGACAAACATTTGCTAAGGTTTTTTTGATATGGATATAGATTAGTAAAGAGAAATCGTGTTAGTATAGTTTCTTTGATGCTATATAAAAGTGCCATTATCTTCGGAGCTATGGAAATGCAGTTTTTATAAGCTCTTTTATGGTTTATCCCTTTTTACCGGCGGAGCTCCCATAAAAATGAGTGAGTAGGCACGGTGGCGGTGATGATGACGACAATGGTGTCGGTGGCGGTGCGGTGACGATTCTCTGAGGGAAGTTGATGAACAACAACAAGAATGAATAAAAAAAGTGTTTTTCATATTGAAGCAAGCAAGCAGCATAGCACATTTAGAGACTGCTTTTGGTTCTCACTTCTTCACACGAATTTTTTTTTCAGTTCCTTCTCGTTAATTTTTGCCCATCTTCCTCCCATATTACCCTCATAAACCATGAAAAAATATGATAGAAGAGAGTAGCAAATGCTTTGTTTGTTTTTTTTTCTTGGTCTCCTTCGTCCAAAAAGTATACACCTATGTCCATAATGTTGTGTTGTTTGCGAAGGATAAGGATAATATGTGTTTCACCTGAGCCAGAGGATATTATATTTTTTGCATCTAGTGAAAACAATGGGCAGTAATAATAACAAGAAAATTGACGGAGACCAATTTTTTTTTCGCAGGGGAGCAACGCAGTTGGATTGGGATATTATCAGGGATTATTACTGTAGTTAGAAAACGGATACGGCACATAATGACCCGTTCTCATGTTTATGAGAACGAGTCGAGGGAAAAATAAGTGAGAGAAAGAAGGAGTTAATGTGCTCAGGAAAAAAATGAGAGATGACTTTCAAGCGTCAAAATAATGATTGTAACACGATTAGCCACTGTATGTCATGTATGTAATCAGAACAAATAACAAGGAAAATGATACTCGTGCTCTTGACCAAAAAAAGAATGTGGTGTGGTGGAATGATGAGGTAATGAGAAGAGCGAGACAAGAGAGATATGTATTGTTATGATAATTAGTATTGGTTATTACTCTTGTTTTGTTAGTCTAAATGGTAATTGACACTAACCTCTCGGTGGTGGCAGAAAATGATCTATTAATAACAGTGTGGAGCAGCAGACATGTGTGAAAATGGGATGATTAGGGAAAATGTGGTGTCAAAGAACTGGTGCCAATTCCAGCGCGTTCCTCAAATCATCCTCCTCCACTTTGTTCTAATTACTCTTGTTATCTCTACTGTACGTCATAATATCAAGTTGATTATATGGTTTTCCCTTGTTGGATAATTTGTCAAAAAAATAAACAAACAACGGTCTAAATGTGCATTTTGTAGTTCACCGAATGAAATCAGCAATTAGTGAGTTTTTTTTTCGCTCTGATGGGCGTGCTTCTTTAAATTTACCTGATTTTACTTGTATGAATGTGTGCTTTCATTTGTTTTTTTGTGTTGTCCATTAATTAATCATTTACAGTATGATTGGTTGTGATCGTTCCAGTAGACAAGCGCTGCTGGCTCAACGACACGGAGATGATCACGGCCGGTCTGGAGGTGCAGGGCCGTCTTTAAGCAATAGTCTTGGATCAGGGCCCTCCGACTCCCTCACTCATGACAATGTGGATGACGATGAGCGTGTCGACGTGGTTGGGAACGATCATCGGCCTGACTCTGTATCTCCTTCTCCTCGTCACCATGGTAAGTGGCAACACTTTTGAGTCATCAAAATTTAATTTGTCGCATCTAATTTATTTTTTGATGCACGAAAAGCGGAACTGTGTCAAGTGGTTCTGCATAAGAGAAAATTATTCACTCGCACTAATCTCCTCCAAACTTAACCTTTGTTCTACACGCCCACCATTCATTTCCACTTTGAGAAAATGTTCCCGCAGATGCAGAGGTTGAGAGGGTGTACCGAACAATTTATATTTTTTTTCATCTCGGTGTCCACTTTAATATAAAAATTTGTGCTTCGTCAGCATCGTATCGGCATGACCATGAAGCTATCAGTGGATTTTAGTTGGGCATATTGGAAACCGCATTAAGATGAAGATAGGACGGAAAAGAGTGAGAGGGAAATAAAGGAATTGACCGACTGATTGAAAGACAAGCCTTGAGTGTAGACATGTACTTTTACTGTTAAGTAGCTGATAAGGCGTCTCAAGAAGGGGAAAAACAGAAACGCTTGTCTTAATTGGTTTTTTGTTGGACCGACACAGCTTTCAATTCTTCCTTAAATAAATGCACCACATATTGAGCTCTCGCTCTCTCTCTCTCTCTCTCTAAACCGATCATACATTAAAAGGCACAAATATTATTGTGGGATCGTCGTCGGAGACCTTTTTAACCAAAGACGATGAAACCTGGCTGAGGTGTTGAAAACCAAGATTGTCCTGTGTGAGTTTTTTTTTTGACGGTATCCCTTTTTGTGTCGACAATGAGCTTGTATTAACGCCGACTACATGTATAAAAGCTTAACTACTTATCTTTTACTCACTCAGTCCCCAATATTACATGGTTCAGTTCTTTTTTTAAAAAAAAAAAAGGCTGTGCATAAAATAATACTTTGGGGACATTAAGCTTTTATCAATCAGCAGAGGGGAATGGAGAACAAGTCCATCAACACAGATATAGACAACGAGTCAGTCAATCAGTCAAAATATAACATGGATTTCAAGTAGGTAGCTCCATAAAAAAAGACAAAGACTCTTATACACATTTATGCATTCTGTATTAAAAATAAAAATGTAAACATAACAGCGTTCTCCAATACTCTCCACGACATCATCTTTCTTCCTTCTTTTTGAATCCCGATGCAAATATATTTATAGACAAATGGAAAAAGGTAAATCGTATAAACTTGAGTATTAGAAAAAAAGAGGTTGAGTTCTTAATAAGGGATTAATGAGTTGATTAGTGAAGTGATGGTTTCTGTCTGTCACACACACACCGAAAAAATAAGGCGTATCAAATGGCACATCTGTGGAGCATCGAGGAGTCCTCAGAGAAGAGGAAAAGGAATTATGCTGATTGTATGTGTGTGTGTATTTAATGCCATACTGCTGGTGATGATGATGATGACGATGATAATGATGAGGCCGATACTCTATGGATATAATATCCGTTACTAAAAGGAGTATAGAGGCCAAAGGCTTATCTTGATAATGATGCAAATAGGATTCATTGACTTTTTTTTCTTCCCACTTTCCTCTCAACTAAAGGAGACACGGAAAGAGAAGGGGAGAATAAAAAAAGTGGCTGACTTACTCAAAGCAAAAAGGGCTTGTATAATGCACGGAAGAATTTCACAGTGTTCGATAGTTGTGGATGTGGTCGATTCTCTTATTTTTTGGATGCAATTTCTATAAATATTTGTGGATGCGTCACCAACTTTGCTGCTGCAATGTTTACAAAATTTCCTATTCAACTTGTACTACATTTTTCTCCACCACCAACAAAAAATATGCTAGAGCATACTACTTAAATAATACATGAGTATACATATATTGCAGACTACCTGTGTGCAATAAAGTTCTTCTCTGAAGAGAGAGAGAAAGAAAAAAAAACTTAATTTTAAAGTTTAACTCTCGACTGCTATTTTTGTTTGTCTTGTTCTGCATACGATAAGGACGATGATGTGGATTGCGGCGATACTCTGTAAAAAGTAGTGATGGCACATTATAGTAGAGAGTGATACGGTGCACTTCTCGAAATCTCTTTTGCTGCTCTTCTTCTGTCCTGAAAGGAAGGTACATAATATCTGTGTGGATGCGCTCAACTCGAGTTGTCGGTATCATGATCATGAATTATTCATGTCGGATCTTCCTCTTTTTCCTAAACCGGATTTACTTCCATCCCTTTCTGCTGAGAGGGAAATGAGCGATGGAATCAATATCGAAAATGAAGTTGTTCAACATGGGAATCCAATTGTCTCACAATGAAAAAAGAAAATAATGCCTATCTCTCCAGTTTTTGTTATATTTCTGGTCTGAATTAGGCAGATGAAAATTCCCTTGCATCATCTCTGAATAGAAGTGTGCTCAGTTGGATGGAGCTACATAAGTACACAATAATATAATACCTTTTCGGCAATGCATAAAAATTAAGCCTTTTGAGAATGCTATTTCAGTCCTTTTTGTGCAACTTTTAGTTTAGTATTTCGAGAGAGTATTTGTTGTCATTTGTGTCTGACTAAATTGCCTTTTTTTTCTGGTTGTGGATCAAGCCGACAAGCTGTGTGGCTTTATTTAGTTTTGTGGAGTAAGATGCATTCCATTTCTAGAGTGTCATGCCGGCATTGCTCTGAGGAAATACTTATTCGCACTTTACTTGAGTAGGACAATGCTTACTGAATCCTTTCTTAGATTACCAATACGGGAAGATTAAGGTGGAGATAAGAACTCCGATTAGATGAGATCGAAATGGTCTCTGGTTTTGTAGGAGTAAAATGTGACATTAGCAGGGAATATGTTTTTGGTCATGATACCATTGGCGTTGAGCAAATAGTGTTGACCAATAATGATAAGGGGAATGGTAAGAAAGTATTTTCTAGTATGAGTCGCATAATATTCCCAGAAGGAGAAGAGTGCGAGTGATAAGAAGAAGAATAGACATAAAAGTGACACGTTTTCATGTTTGTGGGATATGTTGTAATATAAATATTTTTTTTTTGTGTTCATCTTTGCAGACTACGGCTTAGGTGACAATCAAAGAAGAGAGGACAGTGACAGGGACATCAGCGACAGCGGCTCCGAGAGTGGAGGGGCCTTTCGTCCAACGGTTCGTGACCTCGACCATCCTAGTCCAAACATTTCGCTGGGCCCTCCCCTGCAACCACCCATGTTGCCCTACCTGTACCCGCCGAACTTGTACGGGTCTCTCCCGCCGCTGGGTCCCCCTCCGACCCTCCCCATGTCGTCACTGTTTGGTCCCGGCTCAGCGCACTCAGCAGCGTCCCTCCCACCGTCACTCCTGTTCAACCACCTGCTCCAGCAGCAGCTATTCCATGGGGGCTACCCTCTGGCGGCACCTCCAGTCTCACTTGCGTCATCAATAGGACCCGGTAAATACACTATTCCAACTTCTTCCATTGCCACCACTTCTTCCTTGGCCTCGTCCCCACCCTTGTTTCGCCTGAGCGACAAGAAGAGTGACTGAGAGAGACATAGCCTCTCGTGAGTGAATGTGCATAGTAGTAGAAGAAGGAACGGTTGTTGTTAGAGCATAGTGGAGGAGACAAGAGGAGAGGGAGAGTGAGTGTATGTGTGCATGTGTGTGTGAGCGTGTTTTGTTTGCTAAGAAAACATTTGCTGGTAGAAAGAAAGAAAGAGGCATGAGTCATGGCTGATTAACCGTCATCTTTGTGATTGCAGCTTTGCTCGCAGATCGACTGAAAGCACATCGGTTTCTGCCATACCCGCTGATCCCACCTGCAACAGCCTCCTCGTCATCAACGTCGTCGCTCAGCTCCACGTCGACGAGTGTGTTGGGAGGAGGCAGCCTCTCTGCCTTTGAAACGGTCACACCTTCAAGTCACACAAGCCCAAAGCACTCACCTCGTCCTTCGGTGGAGCCGACGACTGCGGTAGACTCGACGAACGTGTTATCCCCCGTTTCCCATCCTCACCGAATGTCATCTCTCCTCGCGTCTTGTCTCCCTGGCCAGACGACACAAACACCACCTCAAGCCACACAGCAGCATCCTTCGGAACTCAAATCCATCGAAAAAATGGTAAATGGTCTCGACATTAAGCCTGACATGATCAAGAGTGAGTCTGTGGATAAGTAGTTGTTACTTTCCCTTTCTAGTAGCTTCTTCCTTCTGTTAAGCAGCCGCTCTCCGCCATTCTTAGTCCCTGCAGCACGCAGAACACCCAGCAATCTTTGATGACAGCAACCTAAACACTACAAATTAGCTACTCAGAGTAGGAACAATATTTAGGGGGCTAGTTGACGCCACGCATTGATCTAAACGAGCTGTATTTATTGCACATTATCATAACTAAACCAAAAATATACCAAGCGAAGCACACTACTATTTCCTTTCAACCACTCAATCTCTTGGAAAGCAGAACCTGTCCTTCCGACTACCTCCCCTTTCTCAAGCACGGTTTTTTTTGTTCATTTCTCGTGTAAATTAGATTATCATCTATGTGGTCAAAAAAATATTTCTGTGTGGTGCAGTGCATCCATTCAAAACATTTTCTTCTTATCGGACACTGGACTTATTTTAATAAACTTGTCTTTAAAAAAAGAGTTGATGAAAGGTAGGCTGAAGAACAAGATTACCCCAGTTCAATCATATTATTATTATTCTCATCATATTTACAAGAGTTGGAGTAGAAATCGATATATATCTATATATATTATTACAATTATTACAATTAGAGTGTAGCTTAAATTACAGAAGACAGGAAAAAAAACGAAATCCAGTAATAATGATGTTCAGACAAAAACAAACAGGTTAAGAATTACACACAGTTTTGAATAATAATGGTACAGAGCCGATCGCACTCTACAATTTTCCCTGTTGCTACTCCACTGTCAAATATATTTTCCGGAGAATTTGTTTCCGCTACAAAACATCACCACTATACTTACGAATTATAATCATTACATTTTTTTATATTATTCTCACCAAGTCCTCAACAAAAACATTGATATCGTTCTGCATAAGTAAAATTTTTCTGATGGGAGGTAAATCATACACAATTTGTTATTGATGCAAGGCAAGAAAGACAAAAAAAATATAAAGTACTGCGTAATATTATGAAGGCTACACACATATAAAATGCTTATTATTATTACTATGATTAAAATATCATGCTTATTATTAACTGATCAGAGTCCAGTGTGTCCGTTGCATCTTCGTTGTCATCATCATCTCGTTTTTTTTACTCTGAAATGCAACAGAAGCTTCATCGACGTAATTTATAATAGGATTGTGGAACGCAGAGCAAAATTAGCACGTAATAATAATAATGGTAATAATACTAAGGTGTATGAAGGATTTTGTGCGAAAACATTCTTTAAAAAAATTATTGGCTGCTGTGGCTTGATCCCCTTCCCCAAAATCGTTATTGCACAAAATTTGCAAGAGAAAACAAAATTATTGTGTCCCATATTATGTGGAGCAAATACGTTATTCTATACCAATACATATTTGTAAAATTTAGAGATAGATTGAGAACTCCCCAGTTACAAGGATTTGTACTTTTTGAGCTTTATTTGATTCAAAACACAACTATTTATAAAAAAACAACAACAACAACACTATACGTGTGAATAATATCTATCATTCGTGTGTATATTTAGTACGAGATAAGGGTACTAAGGAAGTAAAACAAATAATCATATAATTTATTTAGGTAACATGCATCCTAAATATCTATATAAATTTAACTACAAGAAAGAAAAAATACATACATTACAAGGATAGTGATTCATTGGAATTGCTCCACAAAAAAGTCAGTTCGCTAGTTATCATTACGATTAGGATAATTTTTCTTTCGTTGGAGTAAGTCATTTAAATTTTTTTTTGTGTGTAGGTTACTCTGATAGAATTGTTGGAGCAGTATACACTATGATGATGTAATAACATGACTTATATTATTGCAGGTGTTTAGAAAATGAACAATAGTAGTATGCGTAGGAATGTTCTCCAGCTATTAATTGTCTAGGCTTCGTGTATAATTTTGTAGCGTATAAACTGATGCGAGTAATAAAAAATACAGCGACTAAGTCAAAACTAAAACCTGCCCTATGTTCCTTGCCTAGTATGTATTATAATAGCTTAACAGATAACCAAACGTTTCTTTTCCGGAATCTCTCACACAACAAAAAATATTTTTTTTTGTTTCTGGAGACATGAAATCTCAATTTTTTAAAAGGAGAGGTGGCGCATAATTTATATTGTACACTTGAAAAAGAAAGAAGAAGAAGAAAAACTCGAACAAAATAACGCTCCCTGTGAATAGAAGTTACTAAGAGAAAGTGTCCATATTTTTACTGCGCCCTTTCGAACTAGGGATATATGCGCACGCTAATTTTTAAAGTAATAGAAATAACATTCAAGACACGAAAAAACAGAATTTCGTTGGGGACGAGTGAAAGAATGCAATGCATTTTTTTTTATTTAAAAAATCGTTATAAAAAATTCATGCTACTGAAGGTACGTTTTTTTTTGTTGCTGAATGCTGATGTTTGTAAGAAGGTATTGTTAAATTGATGTGACTACTACTCATGTTATCAATTAATTATTATCGTTGCTATGATTACTATTATCATCGTCGTTATTTATCTTGAATATTGCTTATGGATAAGTCCACACGCTGTTACAAAACAACAACTAATCTTTGGTGTAAACGTAGAGTTTGTCGTGTAGTAGTGAGTACTTTCTACTTTACAGTGTAACATATTACTACATGTATGATTGTCGTTGCTGAAAATATTATTATGGTTATTATTAATAATATCATTACCGTTATTGTTGTTGTGCATTAATAAGTAAGAAAAAATTAATGCATTGACCTAGTTACCTTTATTCCTACTACTACTATAGATATTCGTGTAACGTAAAGGATAACGTATTACTATGAACTAGTGATAAGCTGATCAAGTTGTACCGCGTAAGATAAGGTTTTAAATGTAGGCGTATATTATTATGTAGCATAATTTACTCTATGAATAATAATAATAATTATAATGGCACATTACATACATACAATGTGAACTATGTGGATATTTATCTCTGAAACAACCGTAAAAAATATCCAGAAATATTACAATATTTCTTTACCCGAAATGTTAAAGAGAAAAACCAACATTACATACATACATACATTACGTACATACAAAGAAGCTCGCCCTCATGACGTTTAAAAAAAATTTACGGTCGAGCCATTTGTATAGACAGAAATGGGCAATCAAAACTTGAAAAATAAAGTTTCACTTTTTCAGTGTGAAAGAAAAAAAAATTTCCAATTTGTCTACACATCTATTATTTCTTTCATGTATGTACATACTATACCCACGTGTCATACAAATAAAATTGTTTTTGTTCACAAGAAAAAATGACTGAGAATGAACACATCGAAAAGGAACGCCAATTATCATTTTTATGATCCGAAAATTATACATTTTGTTCTCGCATGTGTGATGTCCTCCACTACCACCGGAGAATTCGTGCTGAGCGCATTTATGCATGAAGGCACCACCACGCTTGATGTCAGTCATTTTCCTTCGCAAAGATTCCCAGCCAGCACTAATCACGTTGACATTTTTTAACGACTAGGAAACCGTAAAAGGCATGATGATGTGCATTCGCGGAAACAGAAAGGCTTGTTAAGAGAGAGTTAAGATGAGTCTCTTCTCCTCAGCCTTCGTCATTAGTGAAAATAGGAAAAAAAAGAATCATCTTCAGCAAAGAGCAAATCTGAAGAAGCGCAGAGCTGAGTGGAAAAAAAAGAAGGGATAAAGGACACGGGTGTGATGGTGAATGTGTGTGGTACAGCGTGTGTGCACCACTAAATGGTAGATGATATTCAGTTTGTTTGCCCAACTGGTGCTATCATCTATGTAGCTGCTGTGCTGGTGGTGGCGATGCTCAAGTACTTTTTTTTTCAACACGGCAACGGACAAAGGATGCGGAATGGTGGTGAGTGGATGACTAGTAATAATAAAGATGCTTGATTATGTGTGTGTGCCACACTGGCACAGTACTAATGAAGGAGTCTTCAAGGCATTTTCCTTTCCGTCAGAGAGTGTCGAGATGAGTGTTGTCAAGTTCTATTTATTTTACATTTTAGCGATGATCATAATCATGGTTGGGATGATGTTGAGTAAATAAAAAAAAATTCTGTGGAGGATCTCCTTTCCCAACAAACTTTGCGAATGAATCAGAGAATTCTTTTTTTTCTTTCGGTGGAAGTCGCCGCAGTGTTGGATTCGCCACTTGCTATGTGCCATCATGTGCATTGTGCATTGTACATGATAGAAAGAGTCTTCGTGGAAAAAAGTGTTTGCAGTAATGTGCACAGCCACTTACAAAAAAATTGCGGTGGCATGAATGAAAGCCTGCTTTTTAGAACAAGGATGTTGAAATCCCACTAGCTAAATATGAAACCATTGATTCATTATTTTTGGGAGAAACAAAATTTGAAAGGATTTAAAACGTGTGCTACCTACCTACCACCGCCACCTTGTTAGCCAATACTACTTGGGTGGGGAATTTCTGTGCCGCCAGAATTTTACATTTTGGAAAAAAATTTTGCAAGCATGATCTCGCGGCGACCAGACACGAATTTTTGAGACTCCTCTTCAATAAATAAAAATATTTTCTATTCTTCTGCAGAATCTTAATTACTCCGAGTCATACTTTTATTTATGCGAGCTTCCTTACCAAATTAATCAATATGAGTTTTCTGTCAAACACGTCCTCACTCTCAAGTTATCACACTCTTTCCGAATATTTATGTGCATATTTATTTTTTTAAAAATGTGAACAACAACAAAGCAAGAGGAAACTGGATATTCATATTATGCTCATTTTGTAAAAAAAAATATTATGCTACTACATAAATATATACCTTGATGTATTCATCGAGCCCACTTATCACGATGATAATGTTCTTCTCAATTGTCATCCCTGCGGCTTGTTTCAAGCGCATTATAACAAGCCACCAAGTTGAGTTTTGTGTAAATGAGTGACTCGCTTTCAGCTGAAGCAAGGTTGTTTACTCCTTTTCCCTCATCATCACCGAGTAAAGTGGAGGCACAGGTATAATATAGTGTGTGGAGTCTACTAACACGGCGGTCGTATTATCGCCACGAAGCCACCAGGAGCTCTTTTTTGCATGATGCATGAAGTGGAACACACCGACGAGGACGAGCTCTCCGATGGTGGCTTTTGGAATCAAGTTGATATGACACTAGGAAAACGCCATGCTCCTGGTGAATTATTACTCGCATTCGGGTTTCCAGTAGGTGGCACACAATTTTCCTGGCATTATAGTAATGCCTTTTTCCTTTTGTGGGAGAGCGAAGTGGAATGAGTAACTTTCCAAGCGTAAAATTGACGCCTCTATTTCAGTGTTTTCGGGTCTGCATGAAAGGAGCACCGCGAAAACCCACAGAGTATAATTACAATCCATTTGAATACCTTTTCCATCCACCAACATTTTTGCTATAACAAAAAAAAGAGAGAATAAAAAATAGGATGACATTTTTGTTGTTTTTTAAAGAAAATTCTGCACCATAGTTTTTTTCCTTTCTTTAAATACCGTTTGTTTAATTTTTTTTCTGAATAATATTTGTACAGGTTACACTGTACATTTACTAACATTATAACAAATTATTGTAGCAAACCAATTATGTACGTTTTGGGCTCTACGCAAGTAGTAATTTACCACTGACGGATTTTTATGTGGTCGAAAAAAAAACAACCTTTTATTTAAAAAGAAAGATGATAAACACTTGTGCTGTTTTTTGGTGGCAACAAGAATAAAAAAAGGATTGTATTTTACATCTTGATTAATTATGTCTTATTTCATTCATTCATCCACTCATTCATTCTTGCTGATCCGAAAGCACACTCCTTCATTATTTATGCCACTCAAGTATACAAAAAAAAGTCTCTCTCTCGTAGGTACGCTTGCTTACAAGCATCCTTAAATAGCCAGAGATGGTGGCTGTGTGGTTGGCTCGTGGGTACCAACCAACAACCCCGACACGGCAGTATATTACATTGGGTTTGTGAAGTATATACAACTATCCTCTGGTGTGGCTTTGAGGAACATGGAGTATTATGTTTGTAGATTAGTCATGCATACAGTGACCAGGCTGTACATTTATTGATGTGGCAGGCGATGTGAGGGGAATGATGGATACATACTTGAAATTTGACGGGACAATTTTCTCCAGGAAGCACGAACCAAAAAAAAAACTTTTCTCTCGCATGTAAGTACACACATTCTTGTATTATACTCTCACTTTTTTTACGGAAAGATGGTTGTTTGTAGCTAAGGTGTACTTTAGAAGAGCATGTAATCATCGTTTTTGTCCGTACTATTTTATATGTATCAAGTTTATAATGCCAGCTTTTTTTACTCAACGGGATCACTTTCTCAACAGAAAAAGAAGTAGCCAGCGTTTGCTATTTATTTGTTCCTGAGCTAGATTCCATTTGAGAACCTTTTCCACTTTTTTCTCGTCCTTACTTTTTTTAATACGAAAACTAACTTTTCATCTTAAATTATGTTTGTTTTTGACAGAATCATAAAACAAGTATTTCATAGCTCATTAGCAGGGCACGTAAATCGACTGGAGCTAAGTTAGTATAGTCGTCGTCGTCGTGGTGGTGGTGGTGGTGAAGGCCAGAAGGAAAGGAAAATTTTTTTTTGTTACAGGAAGGGTTACGTAAGAGAGTGGAGAGTTGCACGTACTTGTGAAATGATTTAATGGGCCTTATTTTTTCCCCTGGAAGTTACTTTTTGAGGATGAAATGGAGTAAACTGCAGAGTCGGATGTTTTTTATCCCGTAATACTTGATGTTTGCGTTAGGATAACCCTTTTGTTAAAGTAATTTCCCAGATAAAGAGATTCTACTTAACGTTCCCTTACCTCTTGTAATATCTGTCTTTCCCGCTAATAGATTTTTTTAAGTAGTCCAAAAAGTTATTTTTTAAAAAGTATTCCGGTCGTAACGTGCACCTCGGAATAAGAGGAACATCATGCTGGACGTCCTTAAAGGATATATGTAGTAATATTCTGCCCTAAATATCTTTTTTTGTGATTAATACCAAAAGGTAATCTTTTCACACAGTAGAAATGAAGCACAAACTGAGTAGACAAAAAAGGAAAGGTCCACACGTACAATTATGACAGTATAATATTTGTGTGTACACTTTAGTTTACAATGTTGATTTTTTTCCTTCCCGATAACTATATTTATCACGGTTTGTAATGTATACAAGTAGTTAAAAAAACGCTAGATTAAAAAAGATTATTACGTGCTGCTTGTTTTTGGTAGCGTGAAAGGAAATGATGATAAATACATTACACATGTATTAAAATACCGTGGCATGAGTTCGATTTCACTCTTTTTTTTTAAAGTTTAATATAAAATGGGTTTATTTGATTTCTGGAGTAGTAAGCCCGGTAAACGTTTGGGCCATTAGTACCACATTTTAAGTTAACATTTTACCAGTAATATGAGGTCTGAGTGGTTGTTTCTCTTTTTTTTCTATGAATTCTATTTTTGTTGGAGAGAGTTGATGGAGACGTTTTGTTATCAGGTGCCACTGCTGACAGATGGTAAATATAACATGTTCATAGGAAACTACCAAGTTTATTGTTTTTTTTTTCCTTCTTCTTCTTCCTTCTTCTATTTTACGAGTTGAAAAGAGCAATTTTCATATTTCTTCAGGGAAAAAATAAATGACAGTTCTGTCTTTACTTTGAGGATTTTGTTTTTATTCAAAAGGTATACATATTTTTTAAGAGATTGTTCGTGTGCATGATTTCCTTTGATTCTTTATGACTTTTTAGTGAAGAAGTTCTTGTGAACACCCACATGCACACATTATCCTTTTTTTGTTTCACTCTTGGTGTTGGTTTTTGTGTCCACATCTGCAAAAAAAAATAAAATTATCAGACGGAAAGTACCTTACACCATGTGAACCCTTTTTTCTTGGCTTTAACGCTCATTTAAACTGGTTTCACCTGTGTGTCAAGATTGCTCCTAATGTTATCAGAACAACCAGTTTAAACTTTCTTATTTTCTAATTGTAGGGATGTTGGGTGGTAAGGTAAATGAGGATGAGCAAGAAAATTGAGTACTAGCTAGCTCGCTGGGGGAATATTTTTTTGCAATGGAACACTGATCAGAATAATTGTTTCACTCCATCACGGAAGAAGCCAGTGATTATGAGTAAACTGAAAATTACTAATAATCACTTGGAAGCACTGCTATAATTACGTCTGCATAACTACGTATATCTTACTCAGCCCTTATTCCCTCAATTTTTGGGTCTCGCTGATTACACATAATAACAATAATTTTGATTACGTACAAACTGGCCAATCTTGAAAAGTTGGGAATGTAATTGTTGCTACACATTTAATCAAAGAGCATAGCAATTAGATGGATATATGAGATTCCTGAATGAAAAGATTAGTTGATGCAGTGATGCAGTCATCTTGTGTGTTTTCTAAGCGTTTTCACTTTCGCAATTAGTACAAGTTTATCAGGTGATTGAGAGGCTGGGCAGCTTCACAAGGAAGCTCCATCCTCTGCAAATACTTATCAGCAGAAAATATGTAACATAATGAGTGCAAATATTTGAACCATTACGCATTTCGCTAATCAGTGACAAAGGAGCAATGCTACTTTTCAAACATCGTTTTAGTAAAAAAAAATAAAAGAAGCAACCAAGTCAAGTGGGATATACCGCATCCCCTCTCCACGAGAAAGCTCAAGTTTCCTTCCACCACTTAAAAATCGAGATGCGGGAGTGAAGGAAGGATTTCTGGAGATGAAAGAAGTATCTCGCCGAAATGTGAGATGAACATGGACATTGCGGGGAAAAGAAAGTGCGAGAAGCAGAAGAGAAAGAAAGGGAGCGAGAGAAGGTTTATCTAAAGACAGATCGATGAAGAGGAGAGAAGTAAATGGATGTAACTTTTTAAGGAAGCTATGTAGTAATAGCTGTGCACATAAAGAAACTACAAGAAGAAACACTTGCAGTCACCAGCAGCCCAGCCACACACATATGTACATACGTGCACACACTCACACAAAAGTGAAGAGTGAAGTGAGTAAAGTAACTAGCTATATACACCGTACGTGTGAGGAAAAGGGAAAAAAGTCGGAAAATGTGTTTTCCTTTATCTCAACAAAAAAATTATTGTAGTTGGCACACTACATGGAAACTTGTATAGAACCACTGCTCTGGTGTATGAAAAAAAATTTTGCTGGTTATTTGTCAGAGTAATATATTTTCGGGAGGAGAAGCGTATCTCAGGTTTATGGGCTTTTTTTCCTCTAATGCACATGCACACAAGCAACTACCACACATATTGCATCCACAGAACGTGTAGAAAGAAGCGGTCCGTGGTGACGGTGTACACACACACACACACACACACTCTCTCTCTCTCTCACACACACACACACAACAGTCTATTCCGAGTAATAAGTGAAGAGAGAGAGAGAGAGAGATGTAACAAAAAATAGGATGGTCGTCTTCCCTTTCGCCTGGGCTTTTCCTACTTCCATGCTTTCAAGCTAACTTGTAGCGTCGCGCTGCGTTCGAAAACTTGCTCTTGCTCACATTAACCAAGAAAAAAGCTCACACTCGTGCAAACACATAGAACTCAGACACAGAGAAAAGAGAGAGAGAGAGAGGAGATGGAGGAGTATGTGCGCTTGCTTTGCGCCGTAATCGATATGACCAGGAGAAAGCTGGTTTCGTTCCCAGCCTTTGTCGTGAGCAGTGTGGAGACGAGCTGTCCAATAAAAAAAGGAAAATACAAGGGAATTCAATTCCTTCCTTCTTCACATACACAAAATGGACAGTGGATATGTGTCTCCTATTTTTTACCCGGAATACACTTGAACTCTACAAAAAAGACAGTTTCATAAAATTCCTGTTCAAAATGGATGTACAAATCATAAATTTCGATTTTTTTGCATACCAGATATTAGTGAATGGATGCTGATAAGTTATTTGGACAATAGCAGTTGGCACATTAACCACACACGTAAAATAACTCTAAAAATCAAACAGTGTACATAATATTGACCATCTCATCTCTTTCTTCTGGGTTAACAATTACCAGAAAAGAAACTCATTTGTTGCGGTATCTGAATAAAATGAAAATAGATAAGGGCATTGAGGGTGTTCCCCAATCGGTCTGTGAGTGCCGAAGAGATTTAACATTGTGCATTGAGATGATCCAAGTGATAAGAGAGCGGAGAGCTTCCAAAAGAGACCTTTAACTGTTTTAATGTTAACAACAACAACAACAACAACAACAAACACGGTTTTCATCCCAAAGCTTTCGTTCGTCACCATTATCAAAAATTTAGCCAACCACTGTATCCAAAACATTGAGTCAAGGACACATTACAAAACTTCGAGAAAGGATGAATCCAGGAATTTTCTGCATTGTCCGAAGCTTGTGACATAATGGATGTTAAATGGGAACAAGCCACCCGCACTAATAATACATTTTTTTGTGCGGGTGGAGAGCTCCATTGTAAATTTTTGCAAAATGGGAATAGAAAAGGATGAAGCCAAGCTGTAGAACATGATTCATTATAACAGCTTACATCCATTAGTGATATTACACAAAATGTGAATAAAAAAGTGTTTATCTAACAGTGGCCATTCTGATCCTCACACTCGTCGATTCCCTTGAAATACATTAGAGAGCGCATCAAACTGTAAAAAGTACAGTCCTGCCTTTTCCCAATATTTTTTTTTCTCTCTCCTTTTTTTACACTCTCGGGTATGTAGGTATTCAAATATAAAAAAAGTGTACAGAGAGGCTTTTACAGCACATCTTTCTTAGTGAATATCTGTGTTCTGCCGCATCACCACAAGGAGCAGCATCAGCAGCCCAGTTGTCTTCCTTTGCGTTCACGTTTTTAAATGGAACAAGATCGTTGTGCGCTATTCGAGCGTTTTTTTTTTCTCTCTCTTTCTCTCTCGCTCGTCAGTCGAAGAAAATCATGCTAAGGATATGGTGGATTTATTTCACTTGGTTGGACAAAGGGATTCTCTCTTCTAGTGTCTTCTCGATGCCTTTTTCCCCATTTTTTTGTTGGGTGCACTACACAGCTCCATCCTCATTCCAGAGTAGAATTGGGATACCTATATACATTTGTATGTGGAGCGAGTCTCCAAATTCTCGCTCTCTTTTTTTTCTATAAATATTCTTGATCTTTTTTTATTTTCTGCTCTTCTCTTCCTTTTTTTTAGTGGTGATGCTGGATACGATTTTGCTGGTAGGGTACTCTTTTGATTCTTCCTTTTCCATCTCCTCTCAAGCGATGGTGATGGTGGGATGTATTCTGGGATTACATTAATCTGCACAGCCGCCTGGAAGACAAGTGTAGCGTCAAAAACATCACGACTCTTACCGCAATAGACTACGCGTCTTTTTTTTTGCAACAAAAACTACTACCTCGTACAAAAATGTTCAGGAGCTGATATAGTAAGGAAGTAGTGGGGATCCTTCTTTTTTTTTCATTATTAAATGGTGCATAGATATATAAATACATAGTGTGTAGTTACGTACAAGTATTTTCTTTGTGTGAGGGAAATAATTTTCTCGTGGTAGACACACAAGCCCACAGTGCCTATCTTCCTTTTTCTCTCGCTTTTCTCCTCGCTCCTGCCATCAATTTCATCAAGAACAGAAAGCCACTTGGCGAAGTCAGGCGAGCGACGGATGCAGCAGACACTCACACCACCAATTTACTCGAAAACGAAGACGACGAAAACGATACCAAGAGAGAAATGAACATGCTTGATTATCTGACGTGACGGATTACCCCTAACCTGGCAATTTTCGAGAGAAAAAAAATTATTGTGTGTGCTCTTGCAAAAAAAACAATATCATATGGTGGTGGTGGTAGTGGTGGTGGTAAGTATCTGCTGGTGTTCACTTCTTTTTCTGCGATAGTGTTACTTGAGAAAGATCGATACTTTTATGAAAAAAATATATATTCTTTGCCAAAGACCAATTTGCTGGTAAATACATGGGCGTAATGTGTTCAGAAAAAAATACTTCTTTGCTCCATAATTGCGTTGGGATGAAGGGAAGTAACAATATTCTCAGCACAAGGCACAATCGAAGCCGCACCAAATGATATCGTATCAGCTCACAAGAATGTGCAATATATGTTTGTTTTGATTGGCCAAATAAAAATGATTCTTGCACCGTACTGCACACGATGGTACATACATGCATGTATGCACGCACCACCACCACCGGCAGCTCATCATCTTGAGAAAAAATTGTAAAGGGTTTCCCGTGTACAAATTTCCAACCAAAAATAACCAATTGTTTGCTAAGCACATATTTCATCAAGAAAAAAATATTGCTGATCTCGAAGGTTATTCATGTCGTAGTTAACCACAAAAAATACCACAACGTTTATACCTTCCGGTCTTATTGATTGCTGCGGTGAATTATGTAAGTAAGTGGTAAGATAAGGCGTATGCACGCCACTCTGAACAAAAAAGTGTACGATAATGCGAGAGGAGTCAGCTTCATTTTTGCACTTTCCTGTCATATTTTACTTTTGAGCGAGTTTTCAAGGAGTAAATTATCGGACCACGACCCTTCGATATAATATTTTTTTTTAAATGTGGTAGCGAAAATTAGAAAAAAAAGAGTATTTATACCCACTAATTTTGCCAGCTTTGCTCATCAAAAGGAAAAATTAAGAAAAGTAGAGAAATATCTAAATACAAAGGAACTCAATTATTTTACTTAGATATAATTGAATCAATTACTTACGTCACCTTCTCAGCGTCCGTATAAAATATTTTTTCAAGAAAAAAGAAATGAAATTGGTAATAAGCACCTTTCGAACATGCTATACCGTAGATAATATGTACACATAATTTTTTTTCTGCCAAAGAAAAAAAATTCTTGATCTTGGGCTTTCTTGATCTGGGCTGGCCCAGGTAAGTATTCAGGATGATCCGACTCGCGTGAATGAAAATGAAAATCCACAAAAAAGGCAGAATGTGGAAAAAATGGTGAAAAATTACTTGAGCAGAAATTGCAATTATCTCATTAGTCATGTCAGAAGGAGAGACCAGGTGTTAACGACTGGTGTTGCTGTTGTGACGTTGTAGACACACTCACTAGGAAAATAATAATTAGATAAATTGCATCCAACACACAACGTCATCTTCATGCATGATTGGTGATGCACAAGGGTCAGTAATCAACATATTTATTATTCAACGCTTGAGGAAAACAAAGTGCATAGAAAACGTGTTTACCCATGTCTCAAAAATTGCGATTTCTTTTTAGCCCGCATAAAATCCATAATAACCAATTATGACATTTAATCAGATTTATTTCATGGTAACACTCTCCTCTTTAACCATAATCTATTGACTCGGATGTATGAGATATTTTGTAGGGACCAGTAGTTCTGTTATATTTTACAAGATACATAAAATATTAACGCTTCCAACAACACCAAATAATCATGAAATATTGCTCAAGGTTTGCTGTTGGTTGGTGGCACATCGAACCTTGTTTGTAGGGATATGGCTAAGCCCGCCAGCAAACCTGTACAAAGTGATGGAATACATTTGGAATGGACACAATTTTCGTTTTAGCACTTTCTCAAGTGAAAATAATTGGTCACTATGAAATGAAAATAATAGGATGCTCCACATGATGATAAACTGCTAATCTGCGAAATCATGACAGGTTTTAAGCATATTGCTTGATAAGTCGTCATGTGATGAATGTGATTTTTTTTCGACGACGTGAAGAAGGCAACCCCTCCATTACCATCACAGACTTGGTCATCATCATCGTCTTCGAAACTCATGATGATCATCATCTGAAACGTGCATGGAGTCATTCCACATGTATATTATTACTTGGATGTTTTATCCATTATTACGTGAAATGGATCCTTGTACTTTTTGGGGCTCCTGGCTCGCACTATACACTTCCCAAAGGCAAACAATCTTTTATTGGCATATTTACTCTGTAGCTCACTTGAAGGATTTAACGCCTGGTGTGAAACTGGTTTCACAGGAGAAATACGAGAGAGGAGGTAAGCTAGGGAAAAAAGTGGATGCTTTCGAGAGGACCTAATTGCTACTGTTGCTTGATTGAGCTGGTTTCATATACAATTTTTTTTGCTCCTGCGGGACCAAAATTGTCTCGCAAAAATTGATCATGATGTGTTGGATAACCACACTGATAGACAGATATGCGGGGAGTCTGTTCGATGAGTTATAGTGTTAGCTAAAAATTGTAACAGTATCATTAAAGCTTGAAGAATAGTTTTCTTGTATTCATGATGAATTTGAAACTAAAAGGAAATGTCGTAATAAAAAGTAGCCTGAGGTAATGATTTTTATAGGGAGTATCTTATGTTTTGCGTACACAAGTTTTGTTAAGGTTGTGTTTTTTATTATTTGTTAGAGGGGAATATTGCCAGTGTAAACACTCCGATTAGTGGAGTTTAACGATGTTTTGGTAGGCTTGGGTTTGATTAAATTTGACACTTTAGATTAACATCCTTGCTCGCCCAGATAATATTTTTTGCAGTTAATTTTTTTTGCATTTTTCTTCGCTGCACTACAGAGTGCATCTTGAAGAACTCGTTCAGTCGTTCATGAAAAGTATGCCAGACGGGCAAAGGTTGTGTGCTCTGAAACGAAGGAGAACATTTTCACTCGTGGAGGCAAAAATATGTACAGTGGTTCTTCACATTCATAATAAATCCAACGTCTTGTAAATGGTGACTGAGTATGAAAGGTTCATGTGATTGATTCTTTGCTTGAAATTGTCTTTTTGAAAAAAAAATTATATAAGATGCATATCCTTCATATGAGCTAAACATTGAGATACCTAAATTTCGCGGGGTATTAATGAGCAGCCAATATTTCATTGTAATAAATCTAATGGATTCACAAAACTTTTGTTTTGTG
>JAHZNF010004316.1:0-28094 GCA_027744215.1 Troglopedetes dispersus
GACGACAATAGCCCGCTCCGACGTCGACAACGACGGCATTTTACGGGATAATTATTTGTAGGAGTGTGGAAACAGTGAAGTGCTTGTGGGTAACTTGATTGTCACCAGTACCGTGTGCGACGAGTTCCACCAGCGGAACATTACACTCTCCGCATTGTTGTTCTAATTGTGCTATTGTGATCGTTGGCTGAGATAAGTAGTCACCATGTTCAGCTTCAACTTCGCTAGTAAAATGCTCAATACCATTATGGGCACTGAGGAGACCTCCCAACAGCCAGGAGCTCCGGGTCAGCAGCCCCCACATGGGATGGCGCCAGGTCAGCCGGGTGCCAGGCCAATGGGTGCTGGGTTTCCGCCTGTGCGTCCCACTCCTCAGGGTCCTGGTGGACCGACACGGCCTGGTTTCGGGGGTCCACCGACATTTAGTGGCCCTAGACCAACTCCTGGTCTAGGTCCTGGTGCCCGTCCAGGACCTCCGACTTTTGGAGGTCCTCAGAGATTAGGAGGTCCTAGCTTGCCACATAGATTTAATGGACCACAACCTCCACCTGGGGCTCCACCTCAGCAAAGACAAATGCCTCCGCCGGGTCAACCGGGCCAGCCGGGCCAGCCGCCTGGTCCACCAGGTCAGCCACAACAGCCTCCTCTTGGAATGAGGGGACCTCCTGGACCAGCTCCCATGCAGAACCAGGGAGTCAATATGGGCCCAGGTCCAATGAGACCAAGGGGTCCGATGCCTCAACAACAGCAGCATCCGATTGCACCAAAGCCAGCAGGTAAGAACCTCTGATGCTTCCACGATAATTTGTTTTCATCTGAGGGGAACTTAATGAATACAAGTTTTAGCAACTGGTTGCACAACCGAGTACCTAGGTAGCTTCATTTCCATTCAGAGTCAGACAATAACAAATTGAGTGGCTCAAAGCCAGTCCTCCTTTAAGACAGTTTGTAAAAAGTGTTACATCGAATTTGTCGTAATCTCCAGCTGATAAGAACAGCTTCAGATAAATTGTACAGATCAATTCATTGCAAGCATTTAATTTTAAGGGAGCAAGAATGAAGCAATTTCTCTCTCTCTCTCTCTCTCTCTCTGTTGATGGCAGCTCCTGTGATTTCCTAAAATTGGATTTCGGTGTGCCTCTGGCATGTCTGCACACGCTGATTGAACAAGCCTCCTTACATTTGTACAAATGTACAATTAAATCAGCTCGCGTGAAAGGCGAACAAGAATGAAGGCACGAAGGTGACACGATGCTACATGCTTCATGTCTTGTTCAAGATGTACGAACAAACCGAAAACAGGTTGAACCTGAACCATTACCTTTCTTCGTTCCTTTTTCTTCGCTCCTCATCCAATATTCGACTCCTTCGAACATTGTTCCAGCCCATTAACGAGTAAAGAGGCCTGCACATGAGAGAGGAAACGAAAGAAGAAGAGAAAAAAAATGAAAGAAAAGGAACTGAAAAGGGGAGTCGATAAACGACAAATATTCCAAAGTCCTTCATGTACTTTTTTTCCCTTTCACACTTCCTTTTTTTCTATTTCTTCATATGTACTTCCGTAAATATAGCTCTGGCTCTGGTGCTAGGTGTGTATATGCCTTTATAACTGCAGCACATCTTTTTTTTTCACCGACCAATAACAGGTACATTATGCTACATTCGCCTTTTTTTTACTATAAACACACACTTTCTTATACTATAAGCCCTTCACTCAGGCATTGTCGGAGCGTAGGTACACACGCCAAAGACGGGAAAAGGAGTGAGAGCGAGAAAAAGAGAGGGAGAAGAGTGAAGAGCTGACTGGAAAATGATCGATCCATTTTCTCCTTTCCCCTTCTTTATTTTCTTTATATCCTTTTTTTTCTCTCCACACAATCCCAAGGCACTTTGACAATATCCTAATCCCACTACATACACACAAAAAACCACCATGTGTATATAATATCCAGGAAATGCTCCACTCCGTTGATATTAGTAAACGTGAGAAGGAAAAATTGGGACGTCAAAACAGCTCCGACCAAGGAAAAGTACTTTTTTTCTGGAGAAAACAAAAATTACTGGATAGTAGGCTACATAAATTATTGATTAATTACTAGTTTTTGCTCAATCTTCAGCCAAGGTTTATTTTCGTCGACTGAGATGATAATGTTTTTTTAAGGATATTATGGGTTATGAATTTACTAGCACAGTTTCACACCTGTCACCTTGTTGCCGTCATGAATTATTAGAAGTATCTCGTTGGAGACTGGTGTGACGGGCTGAAAAAATGTGTCAAGTTTACAAAAAAAATACTAAAGGAGAGTTGCATAAATTCAGCAAAACAATTCACACAGAAGAAGAACTACTAAACTATTTCACGTCTGCTTGTTTGGTGAAAAGTTCAGAGGTATTGTGAGACACAGTGTTCTTCATACATGAAGCATAAGGGTGTTGTTTCCGGGTCTTTTTGACCTTTTTACTCGGGTCATATTCATATTTTTTTTCATTTTGAAGCGGAGCCCCCCAAATTAAGACAAACAGGCTTTTAAATATTAGAAAAATGAAGTTATTATCTTGGAACATTTCGAAGCCTGTGGCAAATTCACCATCTTGTATGTTTTTTATGAGAAGCCTAACTCTATTTGGGTTGTAATTCAAATATTTTGGCAATCCTAATGACCTGAAATCGTGAGTGAAATCATGGCACAAGAATTGTTGTGTTTTTTTTCTTCGCTTGAATTGCTTTTACCTAAATCGAATCTTCTGTTAACTACTAACTACATTCCGCTTAAGTGAAAGTCCGCTCAACTCCATTACTGATGATGGCTTGGATGGTACAAGAAAAACAATATTTGTATACATGTAATAATAATATCTCTCGAGTTTCTATAAGAATGCCATGATAACAACGTGTTGCCATTGACGTACAACCGAAGAAGCTCTCAATTTGTTTGGCCTCTTTTTGGTAGTCGAAGGAAGCGTCATAACGTTTTGCTGAAATATTAGAGAACCCGTACTTCCACAATTACCGGCTAAGTACATCCCGAGTCCTGTCCTGCATGATCGGTTGAAATTGGGAGCGTTCCTTTTACCCCGTCGCTCCTGGGAGAAAGCGTCAAAGCAACGCTAATTCACTGTGAGGAAGCTGGATCGTGTCAGGTTGTTTTCCTTCGCAAGAAATTGAGGGAGAAAAAACCTTTATTTTCCAGTCAAGTTGATCTCTTCTCAAAATACCTACTTACAGGAAGATTAACTCGAGGGATTTTTTTTCACCACTTCAACAACATCAGGCTTTTTTCATCGGGTTACCCAAGAAGCACACAAAAGAAACGCTGCTCCAATTTACCTGTGCGATCTCCTCCTTTTTTTCCAGAGCAGAAAAAAAACACAGCAATGGATCAATTCACGCAAATAAGAAATAAACAATGTGGTGTGGCATACCTGCGTACATTTAAAATACACAATACCTACAAATAAGCAACTAATAAATAAAGTCTTGTACAGTGAGCCAGAACCGCGGCAGTTGTGTACTGCACAGAATACCACCGATCCCTTCTGCAGGGTCCCTCTCATTAGTCATCTTTCGAATGAAGCATGTCACATCTGCTTGTAACATAATATAGCCATTTTTTCCATTTGCATTTCGTAATACAGTTTTCAGCTTAATATAATATTTGTAGTTCTTCGCTTTGAGGATGTTGCAAAAACTTTCTAAATTTTGAATAAACTGTGCCTGTTATTATGTCCGAATAATGGAATTCTGTTAGCTAATGTCAACTGAAATCAATAAGGCTCCCCTTTGGAATGTGGGGATGCTTTGTATCAAATTTCAGTTAGTTTGGTTCACACTTTCTTGAATTATAGGGCATACGCAATAAAGACCTGACGGACCCCGAGTAAAAACATAAGTACCACGTCATAAAGAACCGCCTAATAAATGCATTGCTACTTAGAAATATAAAAAACAGCCCAGCAAAACTTTTTCCTTGTAGTCAAACAAGGGAAAAGGAAAGAAGAAAGAGCCATTATCATGTGTGAATGAAACGTTGCGTGCTCCTAGCTATAAAGTGTGTGTGTGACTGTGTGTGTGGTGTGTGTGTGGTGTGTGTGTATACATATATATAGTGTGGTGCGGTGACTGAATGGTTGATGTGGTAGCAGTGACATGAAACACAATATTCAGATTATATTATAATGGTCTACTGCTACATACATCAGTGCTGGTAGTGTTAGAAAGTAGGGTTGTGCTGACGGGGAAAAATATATGGGATATTTATATACAAATGCTCCATACTGTATGAAAGTGATACGCTAAAAATGGAAGGAAAGCCTTTTTAACGATTCCCTTTTTTCTTCGAACTAAAAAAACTAAGCTGTAATATGTTCCGTATGGTGAAAGTGTCGTGTCGTGTCTCTCTATTGTCAACTCAGACGTTGTTTTCGAAAAGAACTTTTTCACGAGTTTTGTAGCAACCATCAGCATGCGTGGCACACACACATGAGCTTTACAGGAAACATTAAACGAGCCTGTTGTAGCAATAATGTGCCCTTTTGTGTACTCTTCTGATATATATCTTTTCTGATTTTAATTGTAGCATGTTTGCACAGGATTGCTGAATGCTAGTACTCATTTCGGAAGTATCTTGTAAAGAAAATTTGGTAGGGAAAGCCTTTCATGTAGTATTTTGTAGAATTTTTCAGGAACACATCACTAAAAAATTCCCCGCTAATCTAAGGGAACATATCTTAGGAGACGGAGTGCAGTTCCTTTTACTAATATTTGTGGTTATTTTTTTTGTCAAGACGCAGCAAACCCATTAAAAACTATCGGTTTGCACACCGTCGAGATAAATGGCAATGATCTCTGGAGTTAAGGTCGTCCCTCACTTCGCTCCTTTTTTGTGTACACAATACACACAGACTAATATCGCCTGATGCTTGCAGACACATGCTTTTCTCTTTTCGGTGAAAGCGTAATGCGTTTCTTCTCGGTCATAAAGTCATCATCCCATAAAACAAGATCACTCAGAAACTAATGCCTTCGCTTTTTTTTCATGTATTTGAAAAACATTGGTTCGTGAAATGGGAGAAAGAAACCGCGGGCACGTCAGCTGCATTTTTTTTCCTTGTTCACTTGTGCGCACACTTACGGACACAATACATCCATCTGTATGATTAGCGGTATTAACCCTTAGAGCTGCACAGTGGGAAATTGGAAAAGTCGTGAGCAACCATCGTGAAATGGGAGAAAGAAACCGCGGGCACGTCAGCTGCATTTTTTTCCTTGTTCACTTGTGCGTACACTTACGGACACAATACATCCATCTGTATGATTAGCGGTATTAACCCTTAGAGCTGCACAGTGGGAAATTGGAAAAGTCGTGAGCAACCACAAAAAAGTGGGCAAGCTCTGCTTCAACACACTTCTCCTCTTTTCACGCTTGAGAAGGCGCAGTCAGCACACGCATTTTCTCCCCTTTTGTTTATTCCGACTTTGGCGAGGTAGAGATTTCAAACTAATTAGCAATGTTGCTGGAACGAGTTCAGAGCCGAGAAACAACCTAAATACTGTTTACATTCGGGCTAATTCCATTATGCTAATTGACGCCTTGGTCCCGCCGTAGTTGTCATAATATCGTGAGTATGTTGGGTGGGTGGTGTGGAATAAACATACTCCCGCTCAACAAAAACATAAGCACTGCCCTGACTTTTAAAAAACGAGTCAATTCGAGTTCGTAGTTTGAAGAGGCCAGCGGAGTTATGTGCAAGGAGAAGAGAAAGAATGTGCGTGGGAGTAATCGCTGACATGATAATAGTAGTGCAAACATGTTCTTCACTACACATCGGTGTTTTTCGTCACTTTCCTATATTCATCGTTTCATGACCATGATAATGTAATAAAAAAGCGAAGTTTATAGGATAGGTGGCACTCGGACGTTTTGGCCGCCAACGTCACCAAGTCCAACGTTTCCTTCTATATAGTTTGCTGCTCCGTAGCATGCCATAGGTAAGTTAGGAGAAAATAAAATTATGACTGCTACTATTATTATTATTAGTGGAAAACGCGTGTAGGATTTAGGAATGGAGAGGGAGGCGAAGGGTGCACATGAAATGATTTTCAAACAGCTCTGGGCAGAACAAATCTTATTTTCCTCTCACGCTGCCGCCGTAGTATTCATGTCTTGATGATGATGATGATGATGATGCCGTATACATAAAATTACTTTTTTGCAAGTGTATATAGCGCCAGCAGATGCATCTGGCTTCCTATTATTTCCTAAGTACACGTTGAGAGGAGAAAGTGAAGAGTGCGAGAGAAAGAGAGAGAGAGGGGGGGATACGAAGCAGGAAAGACAGAGACATTTGAAAAGAGGGAGCTCATTTATTTGATGTCCTTAGTTGGTATTATTCCATTAGACTTTCAGTAGTCCTATCTGTTCGAGCCAGTGGGTTTAACCTTTTTTCCTGCTTTCAAATAAATACTTTGAGAGCGACTCATGGAATGCCAGATATTTTGTTGTTGTTCCTTTTTTTCCTCCTCGACTTACCACTAGTGTATTAAAACATGAAAAGTTGTTATAAAATTTTTGCCCAGGTTAGCAGCATTCACATCTGCATAGTTGGACAAGTACAGATATATTTAGCATCACTTTTTTCCATTTTTTCGGTTTAGCCACTATCCACTCTGTTTTTTTTTGTTACTCTACTCTATTTTTTTGCAGCAGGACTATTAAGTCGGTAATACGCATTTCTTGATGACTACAAAAATCTGCGAGCTTCCAGAGAGTCCAGAGAATTCCTTCGGTGGAGTATATATTTTTTTTATATGGCGGTGTATGTCAGCGGAAAAATTTTCCCATATATTATTTGTCAGGATTATATACACTCATATATTATAGATGTGCCGATTTGCAGACGAATAAGAAGAAAAAGTGCCGACCCAAATTGATATTACATGTAGACTACACTTGTTAAGCAAGTCACTTTTCCGAGAATTCATCTCAACTGACTTACGTAAGTATTAGACAGAGTCAGAAAAGAAACTTAGCTACTTCCAGATGGGGACGATGATCGGTAAAAAGTTTTTTTTTCTCCTTCTCTTTCTCTGAGTTGCTTTTTTTTCTCTTATTCGGTTCCTCACACGTTTTCCACTTCGGCAANAGCTAATATGTCTTTGCTATACACAATTCCACTTTTTATGATTATATCAGCGTTCCATATAACTTATACGAATCTGGTAGGTTTATTATGATAGATGTACACGTGTGAGTGTGTGTGTTCGCGACTTTCGATTTACACGCGAGTTGTAGTAGTGCACAATGTGCCAAGACAAAGTTACATAATATGTTCATGTGTGTATAGCATGCAAGGCTCATAGTCGTAGTAATATTACACCCTGCCAGTTCTTAAGCTACTTTTCCTTCTTTTTTTTCTTAACCTTACTTCTCCAACATTTTTTTTTCCACACACGACTCTTTTTTTTTTCTTTAAAAACACGGGAAAAATTTTCTCTGTTTGCTATAATTCGCTGGGAGAAGGGATATTGAATGCCTTTTTTAATACACGCTCAAAAGCTCTACTTTCACATGCACATACGCAAGCTGCTCATTTACAAAAACTGGTGCGATTGAGCGAGCGAGTGAGAGAGAAAAAAAACGAAAGGATAGAGAAAAAAGTTACTGGGGAAGCATACGTGCTAGTCTATACCCTTAGAGTAGACACTGTACACAAAAGTCGTTTGAGAAGGACCACTACTGTATTAAGTAGTGGGAGAAAGTAGCCGAAGCAACATCATAGCAGAGAAGACAGAGAGAGAGAGAGAGAAAAAAAAAGAAAAACTTGCCAACGAGCACTCACTCACTCAGTTCACGGCTATCCTTCTCGTATAAAATGGGCCTTTCTTCGTGGTGAAACCATTCCCATCCCCATTCTGTGGAGCCAGGATATTGTTTATTGTACATAGGTTCTTACAGGCCATGTTCCCACCACACTCTAAAAGGTGCACAGTAGGATCAAGGAATTTCCCTACCTATATAGATCTATACTCACAAAAATGAAATTGTCTAGTTTTTTTTGGACACCTATGCAAGCACTATAATAAGTAATACATAATGCATGCATTGTACCATAGGAAATTATTAGAATTCCACGAGAGAGCAGAGAAGCTTTAAAATTCCTCCTGTGGAAGTGAGGGAGAGAAAAAAGAGAGAAATTGGCATAATGTATAAATATTCATGGATCAGTAAGGAGGCAGACGCATTGGAAGCGCTACGCCATCTAGTTAACCTTTCTTCTGGGTATGCATATAAATATATGTAATATGCATGTACCTATGTGTCTGTAAATTTGAAGCGACTCCTTCCAAATACAGCACTCTATTTTTTTTCTTCTGTATACATAATACAGTGTCCAGAAAATAGTCGTCGTGACTGGGTCTGAATGGAATATGAGACTGGTTTGAGGAGGGAAAAGATGGTTGTTCAAAGTAGGGAAAAACTATAATATAATCTTATGTTCCTCCAGAAAACACAACGACCACACAGTAGCAAAAAAAAGTACTTTATTTTTTTTCTACTATGTAGTAAAGAGCTAAAAGTTGTAGTAGGCGCTCGGCACTCCTCCACTAAGAGAAAAACTCTCGTAGCACCTACCACTACGAATCCTTGTGTCATCGTCAGCAGCTGCAAGTTCTCTTTCAATTCTTTTTCCTCTCTCTTCCTTCTCGTTCACTGGTCTATGTATTGCATTCTCTACTTGTTAGCATGTATCACATGCACACTACCATTCTTGTGATTGTTCCTCCGAGTGAACTCAACTGCTCCTCTTTGACTTTCTCCAAGGCATTTCCGATTCGATAGATGCACACACACACACAACCACACACATAGACCTTGTTTCCCTACTGTTTTCCTTCTTTTCTTTCTTTTATTTTTCTCTCTTTCTCTCTCGTAAACACACGCAATGGACGAGCTTTCCTGGTCGTCTTCGTCTCATCTATACAGATCTATAAATATACTTTGAGTGAAACATAAAGATGAAAATTTCCTTTTCCCAGAGCTACATTATACATGCATTTTATCTTCCACTCTGCGAGAGAGAGACAGAGCAAGTGTGTGTGTGTGTGTATGAACCAGGTCAAATGATCTTACCACCTACCCACTCAACTCTTAGTAGGAGCAGGAGTCAAAGAGAGTCAGGCATGTTCTCCGAAGATGTGTGTGTGTTTCTTGTAAAAAAGAATGAACGGTCGTTTCACCTGAAGAAAGGGGTACTGGGCAGAAAATGGGGTCTCTTTCATATTATCACGAAATGTAGGGAATTGTTCACGTGAAAACAGCAAAATGATTACTTTCACGCAGCATCTCACATCCAATCGTAAACCTAAAGCTTAACCAGTGTAACCTTTTCGTAATGATTTCGTTCCCTTCCTCATCATCATGAGTCCTCTCTTACTTAGTGAGAAACTCTTCTCAGATGGCATCCCTGCGATGCCTGTCTGTTTGTCAGAAAGGAGAATCTTCTCCGCGGAAATCCAATTGAATGTGTTGCTTTAACACGTACACAGCGTACGCTCACTCACGGAACGTTCGGCTAGAAAAGCACTTCTGCCGAGCACGTTTTAAACTGTTCACACCACAAGAGCTTTTCAATCTTGATTAATTTGTATTTCGAGAACATACTTTTCTCCCCTATATATAGATTCCAGTTCCAATTGCGCAACAAGAACTTCAAATTTCTTTTTTCCTCTAGGAAAACTCAAGTAAATGTGTGGGTTAGAGTTTTTTTTTCAGTGGAAAGCGTCACCACCGCAATTCGGAATCCTACGGTGTGACACAAAAAAAAAGCGAAGAATGTGGTTAGCAGTGCTCGAGCGAAGTTGGAACATATGTCTACCACAAAACTTATGTAATTTCCGGAGACTTCTATCACCCACTTTCCTGAAAAACACCCTCGAGGCAAAGAAAAGACGTTACAATCTTTGAGTCGCTCGAGAATTTTTTTCTTGTTGTTGACTTACTTTTTGATGGCTGTTGAGGCGAAGAGCAATATTTGAAGAAGGCATTATCAGGACGAGCGCGAGAAAGGGGGAAAAAAACTTTTTCTCAAAAAATTTCTCTCTCGGTTGGAAACTAACTTGTAAAGTACACGATATTAATAAGCAATTATGCCTGATTGCTCACTTCCTCCTTTCCCCGTTAGTTAGTTACTTGTTTTTCTCCTCTTAACGAGTGACTTGCCAGAGCCACAGACGAGAGACTTGCATTGTGCAATTGGAGAATATAAAGGAGAGGGTAAATGAGGTTGGGCAGAGTAAATATACCATGAAAAAATTATACTTTCCCCGTCAGCCTCAAATAACGCTATTATGAAAGGTCAGGCGAGAAAAAAAGGAGCATCAATGGCTTCCCTGCCATCCTCTCTCTTCTCACAACAATAACAACACTTGGAGTTTTACACGAGTTTGCACAACAACGTATGGACGAGCGAAAGCCACGTCTGTGCTTTGAATAATATGTTGATCATCACACTTTGATGAACAAAGAAAACATCCTGCTTGTTCCAAGACGAAAGAATTCTCGCGGAGATCTACCAGCAAGGCTTCTTGTAATAATAAAAGTCTAGGGCTACGAAATGGAAGAGGGATCCTCATAAAATCACGAGTAAATGGACTTTCTTGAACCAAGTTCTCTAACTAAGCATTCACATGTGTGTAATTCAACGTCAATAGGTACATTAGGTAGTTCGGCTAACAAGATACAAGTGGTAATCATGTTTTTTTTTCGAGAGTATTTTGCACATACGTATTCTGTGCACAAGTACCCTTTTGCATACGATTATTACGTTATTTCCATGTTGAGAATTTTGTTTAATAAAATACTCGAACCAGTTAAACTTTTTATTTTGATTGCTCCACGAATATTACCAAACATGACAACGATGCACTTAACTAAGCCAGCAAAGAATCATGATATGAAATTTCAGGAGTAGAGCAGTGTGTACACTACACAATGCAAAAAAGCATTTGCAAAAGAGCTCCTTTTTTTAATGGAAAGGGGAAAGTAGATTACTATAAACAAACTTGTACTTTTCCCTTGATAGTGTGTTGCAGTATTTGCCGCACATTTTTTCCCTGGATCGATTCCAATTCTGGTGGTGAGCTGTGAACAAAATTGTATATCAAAAAATGCTCTTTACATCGTATAGATCATGGTGGCCTCATACTTTATCCACACACGATGAGCTCCACAAAAACAGAGAAAGATGATACATTCCCTTTCACCAGGATCTCTCTTTCTCTCTCTCTCTCGCTCTCTCTCTCTCTGTCTCTAGTCCTACATAGTAAGCTGACTTAAATGTGTTACTTGTTGTGGGGAAGACGCACATCATGATATGTTGTGGTTGTGTATTGCATTTACAAGGTATACATTATTATTATGATTTTGTTTTTCGAACACAACGTGAGTTTGATCTCATTCCTTTCCCTTTGGTCTAACTGCTCCGTCGTCGGGGAGGAAAGTGGACGACAAATGCTGGTAAGCGTCTGGGGGGAAATGTTGTTAACCAGAACTGTATTCCTTGTTGATTGGTAGAAATTAGTATCATCCTGGTCACAATGCCTGAGCAACGATAACTTAATCATCAGAGCAATTTGTTTAGCTGCTCAAAATTATCTGTGATGGTTCCTCCAAGAAACATTTGTTAATATCTCAGTATTAAGCCTTTGCTGTAACCTATTTTTACTCTGAACACAAAACAAAAAGTCCTGGAAGGAAAAAAATTATGTCTTGCCAACTCCTCTTTCATCTTCCTCACTAGACCAAAGTTAGAAAAAAGTGGGGTATAATAATGCTGCATAAAATGTCCGTAGTAAAATCAAATTATCTGGCTCGTCTGCCGAAAGCAATAATACAAACAAGGAAGCACTTTTATATCCCTCCCTCTTTGAATGTACTTGTTGCAGTAATATTTTAATTGTGATTTCAGTCAGGAAATATTTATTCCGTATCTCGTCAAGTTGATGCTCCATTGCAGTTTAAATTCAAGTGGTGGAATGAATCCCTCGTAAATGTTACTGCTCCTCCGTAAAGTTGTAATAATTCTGAGTTCTGCTCTCTCTCTCTCTTTTTCCCTCTCTGATGATTTCCAGCAGCGTGTGCAAACCTCCACATTAAAAAAAAAGCTGCGAGTTACATCGCCTCCATCTCATGTGTATAGCCATTTGAACTAGAGCAAATACGAAGTTTGTGTGGTGAAAGCCAGGCAAAAAAGAGCTTCTTCTGCAAATACCGCAGTATTCATGACACATAGGTACACGTACGATGTTAAAACGTTCAGTATTTCTATAGACGTCCGTGCACCACATCCCAGATATCTATCTGTATTGTGTGCATTCTATCTGCTCGGACTTTGTAGTACGCACACAGACAAAAAAAACGCGGATGAAGAAAAAATAATGCAGAGAAAAAAAGAGCTATATGGTAAAATGTTTGGGACGCGTATCACTTCGTTTATGTAATACGACAGAGATCGTTTAGAGGCACACGTAGTGATGAGCAAAACGAGGCGGATAGGCAGAACCGATGAGAGGAGAGAAAGTGAGACAAGAGAAAACTGTTAAGAAAAAAATATATACCCTCACTCTCGTTCCTTCATGGAGCCTCGTTGTGCTAAACACTTTCTCTACGATCAGTAGTAGCACCACCAGCTACAACAACAAACTAAACTGATGTTTGGATCGAATTTCGGATGCACGTTTTATGATCCCAAGCAAGCCATTGATGCGAGAAGAAGAAGAAGAGAGAGAGAGAGAGAGAGAGAGAGAGAGAGAGAGGGAAAACATACAAGAAAATATTGTCTTGGGATCGAAGGAAATGCTTGTCATAATTTCGTTATTTGGTATCTTGTGTCTCTTTTGGAAGGCTTGCTTTCCATCCACTACGACGCATATAAATGTGTACGTGCCGACGTTTATTATTTTGTAAGTACACGAAGGAATTTGTTGACAGCCAAGGAATGACACTTTTTATTGACTATTTCGGATTGTAAAATAGATCATTTGGTTGATGCCATGGTTAGCAGCCAGAATCCTCTGTTATCTTAAGCATGCAAAATCCCCGAATAATTGGCGAGCGTAATGATTACAATAACGACTGTAATCGTACTCAGCCCAGCTTGATCTCTTAAGTCGGTTGAATGATAAACTGACATGAAATTCATGGTTGGAGGATTACACGTAGTTTGCTTGTTTGTTTTCTGATAGGTGTAGTTGTTCCTGATGTTGATCTGAGCCATTTAAGTGCTGAGGAACGGGAAATGATAGAAAGCGTGATGGCGAAAGCTCAACAATTGGAACAAGAGGGCGCGCCGGCGCCCCCAATCAATACTGCCTTAGGACAGGGACAACCAGGCGCCGCGAGGATGATGAGGTATGTGAAACCCTTCTTCCCAACTTTTACTTAAAATCTACCAAAAGCTTTTTAGTCTTTTATTTCGTCAAAGCACACTTTATTTCGGTAACCAATCCTCATGCCCACATTCTACCCACAGTTCAATTAACTTTTTTCACCTTAACACTTCAAAGCAAATAAACTTGAAGTAAACGAGAATGGGCTGGCAACAAAGGCGCTAGCTAGCAATCCAGTTCTTCGGAATGAACATTTATAGTGCATCTCAATGTGAAATGGATAGGAACAAACGCTTCCCAATGGACCCTATTTTTGTTATTACGGCATATCCGAAGTTTGGCGAGTGGTGGAGCCGCCTAGAGGTCATTGTAATGAGGACATGTTTGTCAGCCTAGGAGTCAACTGTCATTTGTCAGTTTCTAATTCCGGCAGAAGGCCATGCGTAGCACAGAGTAATTACGATACCAGGTTCTTCAAAAAATAGCATCCAATATTCCCACACTAACCACAATGCGAGTGTATGAAACTTTCACTTCTCCTTTCTCGTACATCATTCGAAAGTAATGCATATTATTCACCATCAGGACTCTGGAAAACATTTCAGAGGATTCCCTCAACCATATTCTAATATAGTGAGGCCAATTTTATGATCAATGCTTTGTTGAGCAGAGTTTCAAGAAATTTGTCACAATGTTTTTCAGATGCCATTAAGTCTCCCTGTAACTGGCTTAGTCATGCAGTAGAGACTTGAACAAGTTGTGCATGTGAAAATGTTTCAACTAAAGCCGAGAGGATAGCTTATCTCCGTCGTATAGTAATTTAGATAAGGAACGTAACGGCTCAATTACGATAATTTCATTCAATCATGCATCCATACAAACTAGTTCAAGCATGGTAAACTATTTTCTAACAAAGGAACAGGATTTTCCCTTGACTTGTTGGCATCATGATAGAGAAACTATTACCATCTGAACTGGAAAACTAGGGAATGTATCCTTTTTATACTTTCCAGATGTCATGAAAAAAATATGGCGAAAAATAGAATGAGTTTATGGTTTGATTTCTATGTACTTTATAGGCCGGAAGATCAGCGTCAAGGTGTGGACTTTGCACCACGGATATGCCCCATTTGTCGTCAAAGAGATGTAAGTGTGATAAACATCTTTGTCACTTTTGAAAGGCAAAAGTTGAAGCATGAAATATAAACTAAACTTGTTATTTCCTTTCAGATGAGTGGTCGTGAAGGCCCCCCTGGCCAAGAATGTACCGAGTGTAGGACGATGGTTTGTAAGGCCTGTGGAGGTATGTCTCCACATCCTGAAACAAAGGTATGAGTAAACAACGCCTGTGCAATTAATCATTTTTGTAACTGTGTGCTGAACAAACTACGCAGCTCTGGATTTCTGTCCATTTTTAAAGCTGTGTGCAAATTTACAAGCTCATAAATAAAAGCTTGCATTGTGAAGCAAGTTGACACACAAAAAGAAACTGTGAATCTTTAATCATAGAACCATGACAAATTCGAGTATAATTTTAAAGGTTCTCTCATCCTTTTCAGTGAGTTCAATCGAGAGAGCGCTGCATTCGAAAAGAATTTGTTGTGGAAAGTTTTCCTCTTATGTGTGTCCACATACATGTAGTTTTTTCTTAAATGAATTCATCAACAATTGTATGCCAGCTTCTCACCCGCTTTTACACTTTCTCGGTCTCTCTGAAGGGATAAAAAAACCTTGAAACATGGACTATAGCATTAGAAAATGTGAACACCGTCTTTCATGGCAGAGCAATAGTTCGTAATGCATAATGTAGCCCCGACCACCAGACCACCACCTACTACCCGCAATATAATCCTCTGAGCTGCAAAAAAATTACACAAACAGGATTCTTGACGATACTGGGAGGTAGGGAAAGGATCGTGACTGGCATGATCATCTCATAAACAAATTGTCCGTGTGGATTAGTTTGGCATGTTGTTGTTACTTTCTTTCTGCACTAAGCCACATTGTGTCACCACCAAGTTTTGCCGTTGGTGATGGAGGCTGACGTGAACAAGAAAGGGAAATACATTTTCGCATCATTCCAGTCGAAATACTCTTCCTTACACCATTGTTCAATTTGCAGGGAACTCGTATGCCTTCAGCAGCGAGCGCATTTTCATCGTACTTTCTTCTTGTTTCCCTGCATTTGATGGCATGGTTAAATTGTGTTTCTAGGACTGTCTCAAAACACTCGATTGGATTTGTGATGGTCACAATCCTGTGAAATAATAACTTTTAAGCAGGGCATTGCCTTCACCAGAATGAAATGCCCAGAAACGTATAAATCTATCTAGATATAAATGTAACATTTTGGTAATGTATACTTAGAGTAATGGACATACAACCAAGTCTTTTCATCTGTTTGTACTTATTTTTTTAGCCACTAAAGGAGGCTTGTATTTAATGCATTAATGGCATCAAAAAATGCGCAATAAAATGTGAAATAAATCGAACACAAATGCAGAAGTTAAGTGTGTTCACTTGGTCACAACACAAGTTGGTCTTTACACGCAGACTGCTAGTATGCAGTAAATTTCTCTGGCTAACTTAGAACCGACACTGGATTCACCGCAGCTCGAGTACATGCGAGATGTGTGAATAAGAAGTATAAACAGTAAATAATGCAACCGCTCACATTAAACTGCTCAAAGAGCAACTGAAAAATTCAGTACAATTTAAATGCATAATTCATAACATTTTTGGGTGATGGTCTGAGAGGTAAAAAAATCCAAATCGCACATCTTACTTGAGACCCACCCAAACCTTCCCTGACATTGCAAGATAGGAGAGTTCACCAACGCAAAGTTTGGAAGTGGGAAATGCTGGTTGTAAACACAACGATCTCTCATACATGGCTGCACTGACTGATGGAAACCAAGGATATGCACACATACACATACATGAGTAATCCTTCTCCGATTGGTGATTGCTGACGCAGTTAAATTACCACAACTAGTGAAGCGGTTTTTTTATCGAAGTTCCCATTATGACTCGGCTCGTTTGTGGCTCTATTTAAAGGGGATGTAACAGACAGCGGAGGCTTAGTGCAAATATATTATATGGTTATAAATGCTGGGCTAAATGGTTTCCCTTGTTAGTACAACTTTCTCCTCTGAATGAACTGCTATAGGTTGTTATGCCTGCATAGATATGGTATTGACATAGGAGGAAGGAAGGGGGAGAAATTACGACTTAAGAGTTTGTGACGTGACATGAATGAAATGATTAAATCAATGATGTGCCCACAGAGACCAGAATGGACATGTGGAAATTGCATTAAGCGACGACGGATGGGACCACCTACAAGTATTGGAAGTACTGCTGTTCCACTAGGACAACAAAGCCTTGGACCTCGTCCAGCAGGCCAGTTTATCCAGCCTCCACAAACATCCAGTCAAAATGTAAGAATTCTTTAATATACACACGACCTTTCACAGTGTTTAATACAAAAAAATATTCTTTTTTTTTGGCTTGTACTCCCTTATATCAGATGTACGTAGAGCTAAATGGTTAAATAAGGATATAAGAGCATTAATAGTTTTCACATGTATGTACTGGTAACGTCATGGTGTTCACTTCCTACTACGCGACAACCGCTGCGCAAATGTTTCAAATGCCCTCCAACCGTCACACTTTCAAGTCCATTCCTCCACCGAATGGTGAACAATTTTCCCAATTTTCCGAAATGCGATTAATTAGAGACAATGAAGGAGCGTTTAGGGACAAGTGTGTTTAACCTTTTTTTATATAAATATTGATGTTGCTGGAGTGTGATATACATTGTTGTGATTAATTAAGTCCATTGAGTATAGATAGTTTATTCTGCACAAAGTATCAACAGATGTCTACATAATTAAAGTGTTAACCTCATTAGCACAATAGCATTGTATATAGAACTGATCTCATTACGACTTTCTCAAGTCGCCCCAACCCCGCTACCTCCATAAGATGTGCTCAACATTGTTGATGCTTTCTCTCTTGGTAGGTAAAAAAAACATGAAAACGTATTCAGTGCCAATAGATTACTGAGATGTAAATGTTGAAGGTTTACAAAATGTACGGTTGCTCAACCGGAAACACAGAAAATGCGACATTTTAAGTAAATCAAAGGAACCATGAGATTACGGATGTGACTGTCATGAAACATGTAATTTTCTCATTTGAGGAGTGGCCGCCCAGTGTTTTCATGCACAACTCCCACTTAATGGTGGAGCCATAAGTAATAATTAGGAACGTAGACAACGTAAATTGCATTTCCGCTTTTCCCTTGGCCCTCCCCTGTAATTGTATGTGCCGCAAAGCTGCATTCAGATGTCGCACCACCACATTCCCATAATTATATTAGACAGTAATTGGAAACTACGGGAATCTGGCACAAAGAGAAATGAAAGACGGCATTCTATTTAAATGTGTTAATCCGGTGCATCCGTAACTACTGTCCTCTCAGGAGTCACAGTTTTAGTATGAATGAACAAAAGATATCCCTTGTGTCTTCGTAAACAAACTTCAGGTTTATTTTTATATTCACGCTTCACGCTTTCACATTTCACGTTTGAATTTTTTTTTCAAGATAATCATGTATTGCCAGTAATTGAAATAGACTTCGTGTAAACTAGAAAGCGAATTGCAAAATGGTTATTATTGATGTGTTTTGTAGCACAAAGACTAATGATGAGAATGCGGCAGATAAAATAAAGAATTGAAGAGGAAGTGACGGTATGAGAGTACTTGAACTGATGTGATGTGTTGAACTTTTTCCAGCCAGCGGATTGGGACCCTAATCGTAGGCCGAGCACAGGCCCGGTCCCCGGAATGCAGATCGCAGGGAGTCCACAGCAGCAGCAGCAGCAGCAACAACAACAACAACAGCAGCAGCGCTGGGAGGGTGAGCGTGAGTCTGACAAGCTAGAGTCTATGGAAGTAGAGAGCTGGAAAAATGACGTTGGTCAGTCTAGGAAATTGTCTTCCGAAATCATGTTACCTCCACAACTCACAGAGCAACCGAGCGAAGAGCTTTATCCAGGGCCTGATAGATTCCCACTAGACTTAGATTACACTAGTAGCGTCACCACCACCACCATCACCGCTAACATTAACAACGATCCTAACGACTTCCTTTCTTCCCCCCAATTTTCTCCTCCAACTGGCATGAGCACTCAGCAGTTCCTCCCGTCCTCCTCTGTGGAGGGCGTCAATAGGCCACCCTCGTTTGCCGAGGTGATGCGCAGTCGCTCGCAGAGCATAGAGCTGGAAAAAGGCATAATGACACCAGAGCAGGTAGCCGGGGCGTCCTACTTAGGTAGTGCTAGCGGGAGCAGAAGGGCCTCGGCAGACAGTTTTACTGCGATTAAGACGCATAGTTTGTCAGGTTCGTTTGAGGTTAGTAGTGGCACTGGTGCAGTTGACGTTAACCGTTCCGTTGTTCCGTCGACCTCGTCCGGTTTCATGAGCGCGCCCATCCAGCAGCAGCAGCAGCCGCCGCCACCACCCGTGCACCAGCCGCAGTCAGTGCGCCAAGTGTCATCCATTGACGAAAAGGCGAACTCCCTCATGGAGGAACTGTCCAAGCTCCAGTCCGCCGTCGACAGTACACTCAAGAGACGCCAGCGGCAGCAGGCGGACGACAACATAGCAGGCTTCCGGTTCACTCCCTCGCCCCGAACCAGATCTCCGTCGCCTTCGCCTACCTCCCCGATAAGAGATAAATTCAGCTTTATCTCGCCCGACAGTCCGCTTCGATCCCCGCCTAGATCTGATTTTCGCTCGCCCATTGATTCCCCAGACTCCCCTGAGATACCAGGGGTTCGCAAGGCAATAGTTCTTAAGGAACATGATTTGGATGACTACAAGGGTTCTAGTGATGAGGAGTCGGGTAGTGGGAGCGACGAAGAGCGAAGGGGCATCATGGCTAGTGATGCGTTTTATGATCATAGCCCCGGGGAAGTGTACACAATTCCCGAGGAGGAGGATGAAGGGGGAAGTCCTACTGGAGGGGACTTGGTTACCAGCTTGAACCGTCCAGGTGAGTGCTTCTGTAAACACAAAAGCTGTTGTGGCTAGCTGGATGGAATTTTTTAAAACAATTTTCATAACATTTATTCCCAACTTGTACACAACCTAATCAGCATACCTATTTTACTCTCCATTGCTTAGACCTCTCATGGACCATTATAAGGGTCTAGCGGGACGAAGCCTCTCACTCACTCACACTGTCAATTTAGATTTCATTAGTCGTGTTGACCTTGCTGCTCATTTTTAGTACGTTCAAGCAACTTCGCACACTTTGTTCCATTACCGTATCTCCCCTTATTCAGTTTTCCGTGGTAGTCATGTCTTGTTTTTGTCTTTTGTTATTATAAATACATATCATGCAATCATAACTCGTTTAAAGCAGAGATGATTTTTTGACAAAGGGGAAAATAGCCACTTGAGGCAAGTGTGTGCCAACAATTAAGCAGTGCAATTAAATGAAGTGAATCAGACTGAAATTTGTACATATACTTGAGAGTACGTATTTTGAGATGAAGCTTTTGTCCTGCTGGATATAATGGTTTTTTTCACTCAGATTCTCCAGAGTTTTTCCAGCCGTAGCCGCATATATACTCGCATGCTAGGCTTTTCATTTTTTATCCATCTGAAATCGAGTTTGTGTATATTTGAAGGGTTTTCATGGTTCTTGTTCTATTTATTACTGGTCTATGTATCTCTTTGCTAAAAATGCCCACCCATCTCTTCAATGAATTTTATCAGTTCTCCAAAAAAAAACATGCAATATTTTCTCAACTTTCGTTTCTATCAATAGTAGACCAACCCTGCATCATCGAAGTTGTTGACAGAAGCTGTTCTGGCACGTCGGGAAAATGCTTTGCAGCCTTTCCCATGTTGCAAAAAAGAAAAGCAGTCCACATATTCGATCAATGCATTGATTACGTCCAGAGACGTGTTTTTTTTTTCATAAAACTATATATACTGCTCTCATGTTTTAAAACAGTTATTGCTAGTATTCTTAACTTTCTCTCGTATCTTATTTTACAAACAACCATTTTACTCGTTTTCTTACTCTTTCGTTTGACTGTTTCAGTTCTCTAAATCAGTTGGATTTTTTTTAATTGTGCACGGCAGTATGATTTGTCACGGTTACTTTCACTGGTATTTATTAAAGGACAATGTTTGGAAACAAGTTTAATGCTGGCTTCTTCTTCTCTTCTTGGTCTAAATGCGTAACTGATTATCCAGTTAAAACTATTATACTATTGTACAGTGTTAATCTCTATATCTCAGTGTTTTTAAAAGTTCTCTTGAAAGGCTTTCTGGCTTGAATCGAAACGTTTTTTGCTTCAACGTCTGTTACGTTATCTATATAAATTATGACAGAAATCAAAGTCACTTTCGTTCGTTGCGTGCGAGTTAACCACACTTTGTTCGTCTCTCTCTGTCTATCTAAAAAGCAATCTAAACTACTGTCATAATGAATTGAGATGAGTTTGTCAAGTCTCACAAGTCTTTCAACAACAATCTCTCTATTAATATTACTCTTATCTTCTTTTTTGTTTTACGATCATCATATCATACTCATTCTTTATAATCTTTCTCTCTCCTTTCTTCACTTTGTTTCTATATTGTTGAATATATCTACTGTTTCAACTGTGTAGCTATGTTCACTTTTACCGCACAATACCTCCAAAATCTCTTTGACTTATTCTCAGTGAGTGCCCAACGTTTTCTTTCGCATTTCTCGTGTAACATCTCACATGCCGGACGCATTGTCGTTTTGCACTAAACGCATTCTTTTTTTTTCCTTGTCACGTGGTTATTGGAACAGAAGGTTATTTGTCAGTGTTCACAGGTTCGATAGTCATCAAGCGCTCACATGACATCACTCTCGTAGGTTTTCGCTCTTATCTCTCTGCTGCTGCTGCTACTCCTTAAAAGCCATTCAGAGCCTTGCGGGGCAACTTTCTCCAAAAAAAAGTTTCATTTTGATTAGTTGAAATTGAGCTGATTTCTTGAGTTTCATTCTTTTACTGGAGCTTGCGTAAAAGTAAATATGAGATGCATGCTCAAACCACATGGCGGATGATGAGCAGACGTTTTATTGATTATCAAGGAACTTCGTCATTGATTTTTGACTAGTGGAACCGACTCCACAAGTTAGGCTGATCGAGGTTATTGTTAAACTTGCATTTTACTCATTTATTCAATTTTTCCACCTGTCCGGAACTTTACATACACGGAAAACTCTGTCTGATTGACGATAAGATTGAAGTGGGATTAGAACAGTAGTGAAATGCAATTACGTAGAATGTAGTTAGTAGATGTCATTGAAAAGTGTTACAGTACGTTTCCCTCAAAGCTACTCATTCCATTACGCTGCTGTATAACTTGTAGTATGCTATGTCATCTCGACACATTCAGTTTCCGTTAATCCTCCACGATCACCATGCGAGAGAAAAGTGCTAACTTATAGGTGTCCTATTTTGTCTGTTACTCGGGAGGTTGGTTGCTCACATGTTAGGCATACAAACATCCATCCATTGTAAACAATTTCTCTTTTTTGAGTTGTATTCGACCCCGTTTGCTTAATTAAAAAAAACAAGTGTGTCCGTATTTAGAAAGGTGTGCCATAAATAATAAAAAAGGGAGCTAACTTTCTATATAGATAAACTTTTAAAGCTTCGTACACGCTATTTACTTTCGGAATGCCTCAACTTCTTTTTTTTGGGCCTGGTTGTTTGTATTAAAATATGATGTACGTAGTTGTTGCATAGTAGTTCAAATATTGTTAGCAATACTACAAGTCTGTCAGTGGTGCGTGAGTAGATTTAGTGTAGCTTGAATTCTTCCTCGGCGTGATTGTCACTGTCTGTGAAAGCTCTATGTAGAGAAATAATGAGTGATTCATTGTAATGCGATTTGTCCAAGTGTCCATTTGTCATATCAAATTCATGTTGCATGGAATGCCGGAACTGATCCGATCAACGTAGGGAACACATAACAAAAGTTGATTATTATTACCATGGATTTTTGTGTGCAAGTGATGACAATATTTCACTCGGTGTAAACTCATTCTCTGTGAAAAGTAAAAGCTTGATTTTTCCTCAATGCACACTTTACAAGGCTAGGAACTTGCTATATGTAGCTGTTGAATTTACGTAGACACAAAAAATTTCGTATGAATATTTCGCTACTACTGCTCAGTACATTGATCCGCTTCACACAAACCAAAAAAGTTACATTCATGTTGTTGTTGTTGTAGTCCTGCATTGCCTTCTACGTTCTTCCACGCTGAAAGAATAATTAAATTCTCCCAAGGAGAAAGTTGTCTCATTATAACTGTAGCCCCGTGAAAGTAAGGGAAAGTATAATTTCCGTAAGCGTTGTCCGCAGTAAATAATTTAAAAAAAAACACTTTGAAAAAAATATAAATTTTTGACAGTCCGTCGTTTGTACAAAAAGCATTTGACTCGCAATCCCTCCACTTTAGAATTTGACTCAGCTATATACCACTGCTGGTAGTTAATGTGATAATAATAATTATTATTATTACGGGTGTGTATTATACTGCTCCGTGTTATCTGTTCTTTGCTATTATTTATGACTTTTGGTTTGATTATTTTTTGCAAAATATTTCCCGCCCGTCTGTCAATCTTGTTCCCTCTACTTTTCTTTCTACACAGAATGACAGTGCTATATCTTCCACTCCTCTTGAGGAAAATCTATTAATTAATGCCGTCACACCCTTTGTCTTCTTGTTTTCTCAAATCTAGTTCGTCACTAATCTTTTCTCTTTTTTATATTATTATTATTATATACTTACTTACTTATTGGAACACTGTGTGTGTTTGTCCGTGTCTCTTACTTTCCTTTCTGGTGTTATTTATTATATCTACTTTTTTATTTTAGAATTATTATTATATCTTATATAACGTTGCATAATTTATATGTACTTGGTGGAAAAACTCTGGTGTTTTTTGTGAGCAACGTGAGAGCCTAGCAAATTTGATATCAATTGGTCGATTTTTTATAAACAATCCCCTTCACGGAGTTCCCCCGCAGTTCTCCAAACCATTCTTCAGTGTTTTGAAGCAAAATTTTAGCTCATTGACAACTGTACCCGTCGAAATTATGTATACCAAACAATACTCTATTAATAATAATGCTGTCTCATGCTTTTTGTCTATAATATGAAGCTTTCGTTTGTCGTAATCTACCAACTCGGCTCCTTTTAACTGGTATGATTTTTTGTACCTTACTTTTTACTCTCACAATCACCCTTGCGAACAAGTAAGATTCAAATTAAAAAAAAACTCATCGGCATTATAGTAATTTTTTCTTTCGTTCTCCGCTGACCCAAATATCGTAACGATGCCACTTCATGCAACCCACAGTCAGGGTAATAATAACATTCTCACGATGACAGCATTATTTTCAAAAGCATACTTTAGTACTAACAGAAACAACGGATAATAATAATTTTTTTTGAGACACTGGCGGTGTTCTTGGAATGACAAGATGAAGTATGGAAATGTGCTAGCCGTAACCAAAAGATGAGTAATAGAGTATAACTATTTCTTTATTATTATTTTTTTACAAATAAACATATTGTGACGCTGATTAACATCCTCTAACAAGAATTGCCTGTGTACTGTGCAGCGAGACTGTTTTGAATATAATGATAATACTCATGAACTGACTCTCTTTCTCTCTCTCACTCTCTCTCTCTAATCTAACCACTAATCAATGAAGCTGTTTACTAATACAACAACGGAGGAAAAAAAATGCATACGAAAGTTGAAAAAAAATAACTTTTGTCTTTGATGAAGGATGTGAACATGTGAATGTTTCAGTTCAGCAGCCTGAGACAGGATTTGCTTAGTTTCAGAGAAAGGAAAACTACTACTACTACTACATTAGTGGGTAACAGAAATAAGCTTGTTCGTGTTTCGTTGGTGTTTCATTGTAAACTATATATCAAATTATTATTATAGTTTTGTCATTTTTCTGCTATGCTAGCTATGTGATGTTTCATATCTATATATCTATATCAATATCATAGAAAATATCGTCGTCGTAGTTCTTCTGCTCGTTTGACAAACAACACTTAATTTCTTTCATGCTGTTGTAGAGAAAGTGTGTGAACAATTTTTTGTACTATGTGCTCAAACAAAACGAGGCTCTTAACTGTGAGTATCACTTGATGTTTGGTCGATCCTGTAAATATTTCAGTGAAATGAATCCAGCTCGGTAAACAGAAAATTTGTACCAAAAAGCATATCATTCTATACTTATCCTGCATTTGTCACCTTCCATTGTGTCAATCCCTTTGTTCCCTACCCTCAAAGTAATACGCACTTTAATACATAGAACTACCTCCGTCAACTCTTGTGTTTTGTAATCAGAGACTTCACAGGGCCATATCATAAAGTGTAGAGCACAGGGACCCCGAGACCTGTTTCGTTGGTTATAGCTTTCATTTCTTTTTCTCACCACACCTATCATTCTGGTAACATGGGTAAATCATTACTGTTTGTTCAAATCCAGTTTAATTATATACCTTGTCTATGTTTTATTACCGTTGTTTTTTGGGAGGAGAGAGAAACGAGGCACAACTTTGGATAATCAGACGATTGACCGGGAGTTTTCCTGCTTTTTTCCGAAGATATTTCTATTCTCTTTCGTTCTTTCCGTTCATTACACTTATGTTTTATTAACAATGATATTTAAATTATTATTATTACCGTCAATTCTGTTGACTATTCTTTTGTTTCTTTCCAGTGAAACTTTGATAAAAAAAAAAACAAATCGTGCATTCTCACGTAATGATTGACGACAATGACGTCTAACTTCCTATAGTGTAGGGAAGGCCGCATATAAAAACGTTACTTCTCGCAGAAGGGAAATTATATCCTAGACGCATTACAATAACAATCTTTATAGCACTGCTTGAAATCACAACAAAATTTTATTAAATGATGAAATGGATGATGATGATGATGATGATGTTGTGAGATTTCATAGACCTGGTAAGAACCTCAAATTTCAATAATGCCTGCAGGTATTCAAGGGTCAATGACTGAAAATGGTTCGCCAAGGCGTCAACTGTTAGGGCCCACGGGGGTTGTGGTGCCTGGAGCACCAGGGGTGATGCCACTGGATCCCAGACATCCCATCCGGCCTCAACTGAGGTCTCAGAGGTCTCTCGACAATAGGCTTCCAGCAGTTTCTCTCCCCAACCAGCCACAAGACATGTTAGCGAATCAATTGGATCAGCAGACGGCAAATGTCATGTTTTCCACTAGTAATACGAGCCAGCTACCCAATCAAGTGGGTCGAATGGACAATCAAACGATGGGGGCACAAATGAATGTGAACACGTCGATGTGCGCTGCATCCATGCCAAGTCAAATGAATGCAATGACGTCTGCAGGAATTCCCACAATCACGAGCATGACGGCAACGGGGATGATGGTACAACAACAACAAGCCCTTTGTGTCATCCACTGCCCCTATCACAGCGATGGACTATCAGCAACAACCTCAAAACCAATTCACGATGGCTAACATTAACACGTCGATGTCTCAGTCACTTCAGCAACAACAACAACCCCAGCAACCTCAACAGGTCGGTTTCCTTTCACGAGGGAATATGCAATCATTATAGCTAAAAGTTTTAAAGATTTTTTTATCTATTTGCAAAAAATAAAAACATATGCAATATGTTTAATTCTCCTCCAAATTCGCAGTACGTAACAACCAGTGCAGGAGACGTATTAACGAGCGTTGGGGGACCTGGAACGGGGGGCGATTGGAATAGCAACTTACCCCACTCCGCACAACAACCTGTGCAGTGTTCAGCGAATAGTGTTTCACCTCTTCCACCTCACACTGACCAGCAATACACAACGGGCCAAATGCAATCATATCAGCAGATGAGTTCATATAATCAGCAGACAACGCAGCAGCAGCAACAACAGCCTCAACAGCAACCACTTCTGTCACAACAGCAGCAACCGCTGTCGATGGCGGGTGACATGACTTCCCAACAACAGCAAAGCCTTCTGCAACAAAGCCAGGGCATTATGTCGATGGCACCACAACAGCAACAGCAACAACCTCAAATGCAAAATATGATGTCGCAGGATCCGCTTGCAAATCAGCTCCAGTATCAGAAGAATCAAATGATGGGAACGCAAGGGATGCAACAGCCCGGGCAACAAGCGGGCCTGCAGCAGAGTGGGCAATTGCATCAAATGCAGCAACAACCATTAGTATCAACAGCCCAGCAGCAGCAACAGCAGCAACCGCAACTCTTTGGACAACTTGGTCAACAGCAACCACAGCAGCAGCAGCAGTTAGGACAAATGTTGGGGCAACAGCAGACGCAGCAGCAGCAGCAGCCAATGGGCGTGGCTAGCTCGCAAGCCCAAGCACTTCAGAGTCAGGCTGGAGGGATGAACCTGACGGCAGCGTCCCAGGCCCAACCCTGGCAACCGAGTTCGCCAAGCCAAATGTATGACCAGAGTGGTCGTCTTGTTCAAACGAGTGCTTCCCAATTTGCTCAGGGTCAGCAGGCGTTACAGAATGTTGGCCTTACCGCAAACACTCAACAGCAGTTGATGAATTTGCAAAATCAACAGCAACAACAGCAGCAGCAATATTCGCAGCAGCAACAACATCTTCTGCAGCAATTGCAACCTCAGTCCCAACAAACTCATTTGAATCAGCACGACCTGCAACAGCAGCAGCATTCGCCACACAGCTTGGGAGTGAACTCGGGCAACGCTCAAGTACCAACTACAAAGGCTGGATCAATCAGTGGGTTGCTGGCAGATTTTAGTAGAGCACTGGGTAAGTTTCTTTCCTACCGACAACTTTCCCCACAAAATGTAGTGAAAGTTAATATTTACATATAGTATACCTCATAAAGAGAGACGAAGGTGGGCGAGGTTTTGTAAAAACTGATTCTCATATTTTCAGGATTAGGTACGTCGCCCCGTCCTTCTCCCTCAGAGGACAAAACAGATCCATTTCCCGTACCGTCCAGTGGTGTGGGTGCAACTGCACATAGTCAGCATTACGATCCCTACCATTCCCAACAGCAAGCCACTCTGGGAGGCCAACTGCACCAGCAGCAAGGATTGACGAGTGCTCAGGCGCAACAACATGTTCAACAATCGGCCTTTACCCCGATTCACGAAGGATCATTAGCTTACCTCCAGCGACAGCAGCAGCAGCAGCAACAACAACAATATCTCCAGCAGCAGCATCCCCAAGCTCTGCAGTCCAGTTTAGGTCTCCAAGGCCTCCAGTACGGTGGAGGGATCGGGCTAAGCAGTTCCAGTCAGTTGCTCTCATCGTCGGCGCAGTATCCTGCGACACTCCTCAGCTCACAAGCACAACAGCAACACACTCAAGTGCTAACTCAAGGTGGTCTTATACAGCAGCAGAATGCTCTGAATCCCGCACTCTCAGTTGGCGTAGTGGGTGCCCTCAGTCCCGCTCAGGCTCACATGTACCAGCAACAAATGGCCCTGCAACACCAGCAGCAACACATGAAAAAGACAAGAAGAGCTCATCTGACAACCGGGGCGGACATTCGACGTGATGGAACAGCGTCCGCAGTTCTGATTGGTGGCCAGGGCTTAACCGTAACCCCCGGTGGGATGAC
>JAHZNF010004317.1:0-22731 GCA_027744215.1 Troglopedetes dispersus
CTGACAATGGAGACGGCAGAAACAGACCTGCTGTTACCAGACTTCATTTCAACAGACGAAGATGGGGGAATGCGAGAAACTGATGTGCCCATCTTAATTGCTGGACTTTGTTCTTTGGATACTCCAAGTGGAATTTCAGACGATAAGGCTGATGCCAATTTAGTCATATCTAAATTTGGTGGCTGGCCATTGCTTCCACCCGGCGTGCCTGGGTATGGAGGAGGTGGTTTAAAAATGAACAAGTTATCATCCGGAAGGGGCACATCAGGTTCGGGAAGAGAGCTAAAAATCATGTAAAGAAACAATTATTATAAATTATGGGATAGGTATTTACCTTGCTTGGACTTTACAAGCAATTTCACAAGCATAAAGTGTATGTATGTTATGTACTTACTTTGGTACTTGAGAGTCTCGCAACTCGAGCGAATGAATTTGAGATACTATTTCATTCTGATAAATTGGCTCGTCTTGCTGCATAGCAAAAAAACAGAAACAAACAACTTTCACTTCACTATATATAATCCTCCATTGAATGTTTGGTCGATTGAATTATAGTTTCTTACGTCAATAGAAACTTTTCTCTGATTTTCATACAAAGCTTCAGTATCACCAACTTGGACCACCGGTCCACCGTATTTAATCTGCACAGCAGTGTTGTAATCAGGGGCTTGCCGATATACAGGCAATAATGCTTTCAATTGTTCAGGGTTTACATTATTTGCCAGGTTGATCTGCAGCGGAAGCTGGCCCACATTTGCCACGCTATTGGTTGCAGTAATGTTAGGCAATTGCTGCATAGAATTCAGAAGATGGGTTTCCACATGGTTTCCTCCTGAAGCCCCTATTCCACCCAGACCAGACGAGCCATTAATATTTGCAACTCCAATAATACCACCAGCACCAGCAGCAGCACCACCACCACAAATGGCTTGTAACTCCTGAAGAGAAGGATTCACTGAATGGGCAATATTATTCGACACGGTTAGTGCCGACTGTGTTTGCTGCTGTTGAAGTTGCTGCTGCAGCAACTGAAGATTAAGTCCTGATGAGCTCAACTTGCTACCGCTGAGTAAATTCGAATTAATACCACTGCCGTTGTTTAGTGAATATTGGCTACCAGCTGCAACGCTACGCGCAAGACTAGGTGCAATCAAGTCCGGCGTGGCTCGAAGCCCGTTCGACGCAGCAAGAGTTGAGGCTTGTGTTCCTTCCTGACGAAGTGGCGAGTGAAAGAGAGGGGAAAACATAATAATAAAGTATTGCTTCATTTTATTGAAAATCTGTGCTACTTGTATAAATGAAACTTGAGAGGGTTTCAAAGGAGAAGAAGGTTTATAGCTCCAGAGGACGATTTAACGATCCAACAAAACACCATTAAGATAGCAATAACGATATTCATAATGCCTGTTTGGTTGGTAGACGTTGAATAAAAAGGTGCAATAAGTAAGCGAGCATGAAAAAATATGAAAACATGTACGTACCATATTATCTGGTTGTGTGATCGTGTAAGTACCATTAGAGGCAGCAGAAACTCTCATATTTTCGGTACATGATTCCATGTGTTCTTTGAAAAACTTTTCTTGAAGAACACACATTTTTCGCACGTATTTTGCAACCTCAGCATCCGTAAACTGAAACTGTATGGGTCTTTGTGACTGCGCCGCTTCGATAACAAACAAACGTTTATGTCCCACAATTGACTTTATATCTGACCATCTGCAAATCCCAAATAATTTTTTTTACCAAAACAATATACGTTAAAGCACTTTAGCAGGAGCAAGACATGTTGAAAATTAGTTAAATGACTAATATAAAATATTAGATATTATTATAAATTGTGCAAATTATGAATGTGCGCTGCAAAAAACATGTAAGGAAATAATTATATAGACGGATAATTTATAGTATGTACAATGTGCATGCATTTATAGACATCATGCGAATAATATGAATAATGAGGATCGGTATATTTTAAAAAACACTTTCTGTTTTGAACATGATGGTTGCCAAATATGTGTAGGGTGTACCTAAAGGCAGCGATGTGAGTCCAATCCCTTCGTCTTATCACCAAACCATTAGCCGATACACAGATTAAAGCATCACTGCCACTATCATCTTTGGCAGGGTACGCTTCTTGCCCGTAACCGTCAAGCTGCTGGGCTACCATAATGTAATAAATTTCTGACAATGGCGGGGGAAATCCGATTAAACTGCCATATTGCCGGGCTACAGCCTCATACAGAACATCAATATTAATATCCGGAAATTTCTGTCCTGATGTGAGATCCTGCATTTTTAAAGCCAACAAAACATTTTTAGGCATTGGTGTCTATTTTGGGGAATTAATTTAAACCCATGAATAACTACAACACATAATATCTGGGTCGAGCACCTGAATTAAACATAAATAGAATACCTTTGGTAAGATGGCAAAATCTCTTAAGTATTCAACGGTGTGCCGTTCTGGATCATAATCGCCGAACTCAGCTTGTAAGCTGTAGGCTGCCAGTGAGATCGATTGTTCAATATTGCAGTTTAGTTTCCCGTCAATGATATCACTTTTCAGTTGCAAGAAATAATGGTACCTGAAACATGAGGCGATTCTTGTACATTTGAGATATAACTGGGTTGAAATGCAAGTGGATACATGCCGATGCCGACTTCAGAACATAATGTCGACAGTCGACACATACATGCGTATTAAATTGCACTTAATTTAGGAATAAACAGTGAGACATATTCTTTCTTCAGGAAATATTTTGAATTCATGTAAAATCAACATAAATCCAAAATAATGCGTAACGTAACAATACTCGTTTTAAAGTAAAAAAAAATCACCTTACCTGATGAAGACCTAACCGTTGGGAAATATTGAGAAGGCAGTCCCTCCCGGTACTATCGGCATCCAATGTACACTCCATAATACCGTTATCCAGAAGCTCCACCGAGATGACGAAAGTAGATTTTGAAACAACATTGTACTGCTTGCTGGTTCTCTTCAGGATTTTCAGAGGCATTTAAATTTATTATTTGTGGAATCTCTTGGTGCAAGCAATTACTGCGAACTGCCGCCCTCTGTTCCACTAGCAGTAGTCTAGAATTAGTATTCTCGTGAAGAATTACGACCTGAAAACAAAAAAACGAAAACAATATTTGTATGCTGTTCCGTACATTGCTATCGTCTAACTTGGGAGTATCTGACTGTCCAGGCAAAGTTCCTGTTCCAGGCAAAAAAAAAATGAACTTGGCAGTGCATGATGTAAAATGTAATTTCGTTTGGGCTGGCTCGTAGAAAATGAATGCACAGGTCTCAAGAGTTGCATAAAAGGATTTCTCTAGTGGTATTAGTGGTAATGACACAACACAATCGTTACGCTTATAATTAATATTTGATCAATAAAAATGGTCTTAAAATTTGATCTTACAAACTTTGGTTGTATTGTCATTGCCATTACCAGAAGTATTTGCGCACTTGTAGTATATTATATTAGTGTTCAATATTATATAGAACCTCCATGTTAAACTAATATTGTACTCGTGCACACGCGCAATGAAACAAATTGAAACAAAGTGGTAGAGACAGAAAAGAATGACCATGTAAATCATAATCCCCTCCACTCCGTTTCTTTTGTTCATTATAGCACTCCTCCAAAACAACAATTTTGCTCTTGGATTCCGTAAATTTGGATTCAGTATAATTGTTTTTTGTGTCAAAGTGAGTTCAGTTGGGTAATTGCTTCAACCTTTCCCTGTTGTACCAATGAAAGCGAAACTTAAACTTAACCTTGCTATAGAGAGGGATAGTATTATAAATCGTAGACTTGCGATACACATCTTTTGCTCTACTTTGATTTTATCAGGTACTTGTTGGCGTATTGTTATCTCAGCAGTAAAACCTCACACCCACATTGCACGTACAATTACTGTTATTCGATTTTATTCATAATTAAATTTTATGTTACCTTACTGGGAAAGAGTTTGCAGTTTAATTATATAAATTAAATAAAATATATATGTATTTATATTTAATTTAAACTAAATAAAGTCTGCAGCACGTGCTACGATAATCCTTACTTGGAAAATAAATTGGTCGTGATCAGCTTTGGCTAATTTACTTTTAGATATGTAATTTGCCAAACGTTTCTGGAATTGAGAAGAAATTGATCAAGTCCACATTAAAAAATTTGAGATCATGGCCGGCAATTCCATTCTTCAAGGCTTCATGTAAGACTCTTTGGACACTACGGGCGGATGTCAGGAATAATTTTGTGAAATAATATATGTCGTAAACTTGAATTTTGCACTACCGTCATGTCTGAAATTGCAGACATTCTGTCTCTGCCTTAAAAAATCTATCTCAGGTAGAAGTAGACTACAACTTACAACTCAGGAAGGTATTTTATCTGTGGATGCTAAAATATTTTCTTCAATAAACAAAATGAAAAAAGTATTACCTACAAACAGAAAGGTATAATGAATCGAATAAATAAGTGCTACTGTATTACCATCCTATAATAAAATTTACAAAAAAAGAAGAAAAAAAACAGTTACGAATTTATTTTTATGATTAGGCACACAAAGCATCCGAATCATCCGTATAATGCACTGCTTTACGTTTGCATTGTTGAAAAATAACAATTTGAATTTTATTTTTGAGATAACATTGAATGAGTTACGCTGTTTGCGCTTGAAGAAAAGGAATCGAGACAGCGCCTTAAGGAGCTCCAAGCTTGGTAACATTAAAATAACATGGTTCAATGTATGTTGCGGTAGTTGAGATGAAATGTTGAATGTTTCATTAAAATTACCCAATGCTTGACACATAGCACAAAAGCCTTCAGCAGATACCGTTCATGCTGTACACAAGACAGCATTTCTTTTAAAAAAACGGCACCCATTCGGTAGGCATTTATTTGTAAAAATCGGTGTTATTATTTGTGTTTTATTGTATTTTAAATTTTCGTAGTATTTAGTTAAAATACCGAAATTCCGAACAGGAAAACTCGATTTGATACAAACAAACGCAACGAAGTCGACAGCGCGTGCAAAATCAGCTACACATTCAATGAAATATAATATAAGTATACGCAAACGCAACAATAAAAATCAAGAATTTGGGTACTTTCACGTGTGGTAAATGTATTTAATAAAGAAATCATCACAGAGGTGAGTACTTTAAATTAAAACCTATACCGGATGAGTTGGTGCACAGCACAGTTAAGACCATTACTCACCAAACCCGAAACCAAGTACCAGCATAATATAAGCACTTAATGACAAATAACAGCTAGTTGCAAAATGTATGACGCGATATTATGTAATTAAGTTTAAAATGGGCAGCGAAAAATAAGCTTACAAAATTGACAGATTTTATCATGTAATTTCATGTTCAGCAAGAGCTTGGCAATTTAGAATATTATTGTGACATTTTTTGACAATTTTAGCAAATGCTATGATAATTAAATGGAAATCTTCAAAGATAAAAGATATACGAAAAACGTGATTTACTAAATTCATACACGTTATCATTCTGCGGCTATAACTGATTTTCCCAATAAGATACAACACAATTTCATTTAGGCGTTATTGTAATTGACGGTTGGGTTTATTCCCAATTTATTTCTTCTAGTTCCTACTCTACTAATCTTTCTCCGCTCCACCCAGAAAAATAAACATTGCAAAATTTAATTTAACCTTTCCTGCAAAGATGGAAAAGAAGATTGCAGCATGTACGGATCGTGCAAGAAGGCTAAAATTCGGTGAGGCAAGGCAGAAGACAACTTTCAAAAATAAAATGTCAAAGTAGGACACAGAATAACAGTTATATTTTTGCTACAAGTTCTTTCACATATACAAATTATACAATGCTAATTTATGTGAAGAAATCTTACAGACCTATTCACAAGCCTTTAAAGTTTTATAGGTAATAAGATTTTAAACAGGCCTTGGGCATAATCAATTGGCCATATTAATATGAAATGCAAGCTGGCTCTACCTAAGTGAGTAGGTAAGTATAATAGATATTCGGTACATTTAAAAACAGAGTGAAAAAGGGAAATACTGAACTTACCGCGTCGTGAATGTATCCTTTTTAATTTGTGACTGTGATTATCTCATTTCTCCAAAATTTTATGATGATGCATGAAACGTCACTACACCACATTGTGGGAGTCCAATCATGTTGTATTTTGTTGCGTGAACTTTGCACCAGGGCACCACTGAGTACTGCTAAATTCCTTTGTTTTCTTTGTCTTTTACTATTTGTTGCTTTGCGAAGGAAACTCGTATTATATGCCAAAAAATTATTGTACGTTGTCTATTGTCCATGGAACAGGTACTCTTCATGAATGTATTCTTCGTTACGTTAATTTGGAATTTTCTTGTAAACCCGGCACAGCACTTTAGAACTGAAAGTTGCACGCTTTCCACATAACTTGATTCGGAAATTTTCTCTTATCTAGCCTAAAATTATATGAAGCCCAGGAACGTTTAAGATAAAAGAGATATACTTCGCTAAACATAGACTGTTAGTAGATACAATTACTTTCCTTTGCGAACACACTTGTTCCACTTATCGTTATCGCACAACTTTCCTGTTCCATTAAACCAGCTACTAATACCTTTCACTCATTTATTTCCTTAAGCCCAAAATAGCTAATGAACAGCCCTGACATTACGAAAGTGATTGCACGAGACAAATGTTACAGCAACATAAAAAACAAACACAATTACTTTTTAATGATACTGAAACTTTAGAACAATATAAAATCATAAATTAATATTCTGCCAAGCGAAGGGTCAGATTAACAAAAATTAATTTTCTTCTGGGAGACAAGAACGATGGGTTTAATCTTGTGTTTACATTAGGTAATTCGTATTAATTTTGTATTTGTTTATGTAGTTATTAACTTCCAAATTATTGCACAGGAGTTAGGGCAAACTAAAATATTACCTATATTTGAAATCGAAAGCCACTATAAATAAATATACGAGTGGACAAAATTTCAGACTGCTTTACTGTTGAGTCCGTGGTGAATGACACTATTACTATGTGTAAAGTGCTGTGTAAATACATGATACAATAGAAAGATAACTAAAAATTTCACATGTTGCATGCAGTCGAATAGTCATACAAATACGTAATGAGAATCTGTTGCAGCTCATGAAACATTCTTGTGTAGGAAGCTAGTCAGCATCAGTATAGTTTCAAGACTTTCTTAGCATCGCATAGTCAGCCAGAAGTCGCAAGGACTGAATCACTAATGCATTTTGTGACCTGTGGGTTTAGAGAGTTGTATAACTTTGCTTATAAATCTGCTTTTGTACATTTGCCTGCCTGTACTGCAGAACTCAACCATCAGTGGCATCATCATCATCATCACTGTGAACCAACCAATCTACAAAATCTTTATTTCATCCCCTTCTTCATAGTACCACTTGTAGCTGATTATGATGATTATTGTGTGGAGTAACAAAAATGTTCATGTAATGTTGATGCATCTCCTTTATTTGTAACTCATGTATTTGCATGTATGATTGAAGTCACATGCGTGTGCACATACAAATAAATGTGTGGGCTGTGGACAGATTATCGTTCGCGTCTAAATTCCTTACTTTCCTCATCTTTAAAAAATGCTATTCCTGTGTCACCACAAACATATCTTCATGCATATAGTCGTGTCGTATCTCATTCTCATGATAGAATGATAAACCAGGTCGAGACATAAAATAAAATAACATTCAATTTCTATTCCCAAATTTTCCTTAATGTTTGTCGCCTTACATCTCAATCTCAAGCCAAGTGACAAGAACATGCCTGCGTATGCAACATAGCATACATACATTAGTTAATTCCTTTCCAACTACAAACGATTTGCACGATCCTTTTTCTACCTAAAAATTCCAAAGTAGATAGGTAACTCAGTCTCTGACATGCTTGGATACAGTGTAAGCTATAGCCTCATTAGCTGTAAAAGTTAAAAATTTTAGGCAGATCTTTGTATTTAGCCCTTTGCCTTCAACTTATTCTCACAAGGGGAAGTAGTTTCAGCCGCCTGTCCCAACTTTTGATTTTACGTTTGTAATATGCATGTATTTTATATGATATATTTTACGCATACCAATGTTAAAGTGCAGTTTTAACTGACATGCAAATAACTCTTTCGTTTTATTGATGCGTCCACAGTTTAGTGTTGTAAACTGCATTTTCTAATTTTCATGCTGATTTTATTTAGATTTGCATGAGCAAAGTCTTATGTTCTCATATTCTAACTGGCACACTTACAAAAGCCCTAGTTTTAAAATATCACAACAAATGGAGGTGAGCGAATGAGCGAACGCAGCTAGAAAATCTCTTGTAGGTTCATATCAAACGTTATGTATTTTTGCGCACTTGGTTGCAAAAGTCCTTATATTCATTATCGAATTGTCTGTAATAAGGGTGACGGAGGAATGTGCTAGCATTGTAAAATTGTGACACAGTATATTTACATACAATATGCAACCGAGTCCAAATGACAGCGAAGGAAAGCAAAAATATAAACGCAAACAAAAATCTCAAGCAACAAGTGACGTATGAGAAAATATTGGGCAAAACAAATCATTTTTAATAATAATGATTTTTTGCTAGATGGGAATTTCTTTGGGAAAAGAACACACAAAAATATCAACGAATATTTGGCTCTGATGCTCTTGCTTATAATAATGTATAAGCCTTTGTATGTCAAAGGAGCAGATCGAGTTTGACAACAAACAGCGCATTGTTTTGTTAATTGTGCAATTTACAACTCTGTTTGTACTTATGTACTAGTCAATGAATTGTGGTTACCTTTCCCCCTTGCTTGCATAAAAATGCAAGGATTTAGTCGTGACTCGACTCCTCCTTATGGGAGAGAACTTCTGAAATTATCAATTCTCAAAGAATCACAACTTTATAATAATACTGAAATATGTAAGTCTTGTGTGAGTATATGCATATACATATCGTAGGAGGACGCAACCAACAAAACTCCCATACTCCCATCCCACTCAACTAACATAACTTCCATAATTCTGAAAACATAATGGTATAACTACCAAAAAAAATCAAGCTGCACTGAACTTTACTTGTGAGATATGAGGTCACTTTTAAATTAGATTCCCATATATGCGTACTTTTATTTTATATGGTATACTTGTGGTATTTACGACGTGGTCTTCGTGTCGTGTGCCGCAGTACGAGCGATGCGATGGTTTTTCTGTTCTTTTCACAAGTTTGACAGACATGTCAAACTTTTACCCAAGAATGAACGTCAAAAGTCTATAGACCTGATGATTTTTTTGAAAATATCAATTACCGAAAATCCTTTAACAATTAAGTACAAAAGGAAGATTAATTAGACATTAATTATCAACAGTCCACAATAATGCAAGTACAACTGCGTCATCATTTCATGTCATGAAGCGTCAGCGTCCTGAAAAGCTCGTTCAACGGAAAATTCAATCAACTTTCAGATGGTTGGCCAAAGCAAACATCCAAGTTACCAATTGAGTAAAATTTCGCTTTTACCACAATCGGTCATGGGCGCAACATCCATTGGTTACCGGGTTACTTGTAACCCACAAAATTTGTCCAGGCGGGTTATGTAACCCACGGGAAAGTAGGAGAAAACACCAAAAATGCCTTATATCATATGGTAATTTCGGTAATTTTCAATTATTGTACGTTACTGGAAATTACTTGTCAGCATTTAACACTCCGGTAACCCAACGGTAACCCACGGAAAAAATTTGGTTTCTGCGCCCCTGCAATCGGTCAATTGTATAATCGGTCAATTGTATACGTTTGTCCAGACTCCGCAGCAGTGGTTGTTGTTATTTCCCTTTTCATGTTCATGTCCCCCAAGTTCATTATCTCTGCTGAATACGTTGCCAGTGTTTTACAGATTTTAAGTTACGGTGTCAGATTAAAAATTGACGTTCTGCTTTCATAAAAAACGGTCTTCGAGGCGTTGTGTGGTATTGGATCACTTGATTAGCCAATAAAAGTTTTCTCTATTTTACAAAGCAAAAACAAAAAGATGAAATACCTGTTGTATTAATGTATCTTGGACGCGCTGGCATTGATAAACCGTGAAATCGGAATAATTAAAAAAAAACTAGGAACGGTGAATAATTTGTAAGTATGCGTGTTAAAATGCAGCCAGCCAAAATGAAGCCTTGGACATAAAGGATGAATGATCTGACAATGACAATCTGACTGACGGAAGAGAGGGTTACTTCGACGCACACACATTGTAAACCAAAACCTGAGGTTGCTAGAAAAGAAGGGTTTGTGTGAAGCCAGTGAAATCTTCAGTATATTCTCTTTATGACGCATTTTCATCAGTGATCTTTAGCAGCTTTTATCGTAATTAATATGATCGTCCTTAGTAGGCAATAATAGCGTGCATAAAGAGGGATAAATGAAACATCCAGCCAAAAACAGGAAAGAAAAGTGTGTGTTGTGTAGTGCATTGCACACGAGAGATCGAGAAATGTCGAGATTGGCGGTGTGTGTGGTGTGACTGAGTGAATGTATCCGTTCTGTTCGCTGTTCTGTTATAAATTGTGCTATAATATGTCTTGAACATCGTGTACATTTTTATTCATCTCCTCTGTTTTTACAATTCACCTTATCTGCCCCACACATAAACTTACTATAAGTAGCATGCTGCTCGCTCTAACGGCTTAGCTTCTTCGACGTTCGACCGACCACAATTTCGCACTCTTCCTCTTCTTCTTCGTAGTTGTTATACTTGTAGATAGTCTTTCATACAACACATTTTGTAATACAAAATACAAATCCAGATTTGATTTTGCAATATCCAGTAGTGCGGCCGTTCGTTCTCATTTTTGTATCTACTACAAGGGGCATGGTGTTGGAAGATTAGAGATTATTGGAGAGCCAGTCAGAGTGACAAGTGAACTATATATAATTATTGTTAACAATTAACATTGACGGTTAATGTTGATCATTGATGGTTGATTTTTCAAAGTTTTTTCGAGTAACGCCACCCAAACGCTGCACGCGCAGCAGGACACTTTAAACTTGTTTAATTAACAAGTTGCGCGGTCGCTTCTTCCATCTCCAAAATAACTCTTAGTTTTATTAAACTTCATCGTATTGTTTACCTTAACGAAACGAAGTTGAAGTTAGCAAACAACACTTCGCATTCTAGTAGAAGCTGTTGTGGAGTTGTATTTTAGGCTAATGCAGCAAGTCACAGGACAAGTTGGACATTAAGAACTGTTGGTAGTATAAATGAACAAGAAGACGGTAATTAAAATGAATAAACTAATAAAACATTATTTTTAAAAACTTTTTGCGCCGTGTCGACATAAACTGTTCATAGTTTGAATTAATTCCCCTCCAAGTTACACAAAGACAAATCCCGAATCCTTATTCTTGGTGTTTTTTCGGGTTACAGAGTAATTGCTTAATTATTTAGCCGTGCCGTAATACGGTAAGGCGAAGAACTTAAAAGGATGTTTGGTATCAGCACTAAATTATACCTGCGTATAAAAGTTAAGTACAAAATACACAATTTCAATGATATGATTTTTATATATTGTTTTCTCTTCCTCCAGAAAATCTAGAATTGTCTTCATATCATGGCGAGCAGTGCAGATTCTTCGCCCATGCGATTTGGCAGTGGATCCGATTTGAACTTTGTTGGTACTGCGGTAGACCCAAATTTCACGGTTGAAATTTCGAATAAAATGCGTGTGCCTCGAAAAATCCGAGTTGGTAAGTCATGTTTTTTCTGATTTTCAAAATATAAAATAAGGATTACTTGGATTACGACCTATTATTGTGAATTGCGATTTGAGTGACATGACGTGGCTACTTGTATAAATCTTGTAAAATGCACATTATTTTTTGGTCCACATGATGATATGAACACAAATCACATTCCAGCTCAGTTAGCGTCAGACTAAAGTTTAGTTCGTGAATTGGTAGACTGGGTTTACTTTTACAGTATGTGACTAGGTAAATCATTATCATTATTAAGCACAAGCACTAAGAAGAGCATACCATTATTATGCATAAGTTTTAAATGTAGGTGCATTTATCAACGGGAATTAACCCATTGGATAATGGGCTAAGGAAAAATATTTCACGAGTGTCGTAAATTTTAGCATGCTCATTTCCTGAAATTAGCTAACCTTGACTGCATCCTGGTAAATCTTTGTGTTAAGGTGATACCGGTGAAAGCGATGATGTAAGTTCGGGGTGGGGTCGACCTTCGTTCGGGTCAACAACAGAAAAGTATGCCATGCAAGTTCCTGACAGAATTATGGTTACTGGTATGTTAAAATGGAACATTCATTATTACTATCACTACAATAAAAAAAACTGTGTAAGAGAAGAGGGAGTAATTGCAAGACTCTGTCTGTGGATTAGGCCAAGATCAACATGTAGGAACAAAAGCCTTGCCCAGAGAGCTTCAGCTGGAATCGACATCAATGCCATTGCCTCCTGACCCCGAGACAATTCGTATTCAAGTATGTATATTGAAGAAATGAAATGTACATACTTTTCACACATCACATGTGTGAAACATGTGATAAGAAGAGACTTAATGTAATTTTGCTTTTACAGACACCTCCGAGACAAATTACATTATTGAATTCTCGACCTGAATCGTACATGTCGACGGACCCGGAAGATGGTGACGAGACATTAATTGTAGAAAATGACAGAGCCAGATTTGGTCGCGATTTGGTGCCGAACGGATCTGTCATGATGTACCAAGAGCGTAGCAGTCTAGCTCGAAAGTAAGAAATTTTTGTTAACCAGATAATTTGTCTCGTGGCAGGCGAAGCGAATTTCGTTCGAATAAAAACATGTTAGAGGATTTTTCACTTTGTCCTTACAGAAACAAAATGGACACTGTTGTTCATCAGGGAGATATGAATGAAGAAATTGTGCATTTACGTGAGCAGTTAAGTCGGATGAATCGACGAGTGCTTGCATTGGAAGAAGACACAGTTGATCGAAAAGAACGTGAACGCTATGTGGTCATGGTCAGTCTACTTTATGTTGCGTTTAAGGCCGTAAGTTGGCTCTTCCGCTCCGGCAATCAGAATTAGTGTGTGTTTACGGTTGCTTGCGACGAAACTTGCAGTTACAAGTAATTGCTTTATAAAAACTATTTTCTTGTTAATAAGCCAAATTCAATTTAAGGCATTTTCGTATTATGTATTCACATGGTTTAAATGAGCAGATGAGCCAACCCATATTGGTCAATTTGGATCTACTATAACTACTTATAAATAATTAGGATGTGCGTACAGGCACAGTGAACAAAGTTGTATTGAATATTGTAAGTGAATACCTGCTGCTGCCTGACTAGGCAAATTAGTTTTGTGTGCGACTTTAAACTTCTTAAAATTGCAAACAACGAGATAAAACTTCTTATTAGTATGTTACCTCCGAATATTAACGGTAGATGATTTATTAGGAGTACGAAGTGATAAATAGGAAGCAAAACCTTGAATTTGTAGTTACCGAGTATAGATTTTTGATTTTTGAATCAAGCAAAACAATACATGCGTCCACAATCAACTACTCACTCGGTCCTGCGGAAGTCCGTCATGGGTTCTTTAAAGATGCATGCAAAGTTTAAATCTTGCTACATCTACCCACGGCCACCACTCCACCAAACACTCGCCGAACGCGTACTACACTACATTTTTGGGCTTGGTTTTATTGAATACTTTAAATAAAACCACTTCGCTATTAGCCTTTATAGCACATGGCAGTAGTATTTCATTTACAAAACAGAATTTGTCATTAATACATACTAAAAACTGTAAACAATCTTCATTATAAAAGAAGGATGGATGATACTCACAATTTTGTGGGTATAAATTAAATCCCTTCTCGTCCTACAAACTTTTAAGATTGCAAAAATTAGCGTAAACAATAAATCTGAAGTGATCACTCTTATAGATATAGCAGATAATATCAATTGCAATCAGTCACCTTTACTTTCATTACCGTTTAGTACAAGAAATGTTCAAGATATTTAGCTTACAAAAAGATACACTTGATTGAACAGATCGGTTTTCTAGTGAAATAGTGTAAATTATTATCTACATGTACAACCGAATTTATTACTTTACCGGGTGTAATAGAAGAAACTAGTATGGAAGGCACTATTTGTATTTAAAGGAAACAACTAAGATTCAAAAGATGTAAAGAAGGTTCTGTTTCGCGTACTAGTATCAACAGCAGTCTCTTGTTATTTCATACAAATAAAAGACTATGTTAATGTTATGTAGCCTGTTGGTCGCTTAATTCGTTGAAACACGTAGAAAGTGCTCAACTTTTAATTTCCCATTAAACTCAGTTCGAAAGACTTGATTTAGCAAGTAAGTTTAGTTAACTATTGGTAATTTCTCGAAAAGAGAATGGAGGATGAATGAAGCGTCACGCCTTACCAAAATGTTAAAACGTTTGTAAATGAGGAATAAATGAAATACATTCTATTTAAACTCGTCAACCTGTTATAATTGTTTTATTACAAGTGCTTACTTTTTTATGTCTTTCCATTTAAATTGGTTTCAACTTTTATGTACAATTCATTGCATAAAACGCACGTAGGTCTGAACGGGAATGTGATTTGGAGGACAGGTGACAATTCAAGTGTATTTTACTCTTCATTTCGATTGTTTTTAGCATTCTAAGGCCATCGTTTACCTTGGCTCCACCCCACAACTACCCATTCCCGACTTGGGAAAACAGAAGCAAATAAGTATCCTCATAAGTTTTTCTATTTCCAACAAGTCGCTGTCCCGTGAGAAACCTGTGCCGCCAGTGTATAATCATGGAGGCGGAATTTCAAATTCAAAATAAAAAGCTCCACGAAGGAATAAATACGAAGGAAGCATTCAAGAATTATAAAATAGATGACTACAGTTTTTTGGATGAGCTAGAAGGTCGATCTCCCTGCCCGAACTGTTATAAATCTCGCAAGTTTTTTTGCTACACCTGCTACATTCCTATGCCTCCGCTCGAAGGAAAATTGCCAATAGTAAAGGTATGGTCAAATATTTCTTGTTACAACCTTGTTATTACGATACGAACTACGAAGTTTAAGACTTTTTTTTATGTTATTGTTCATGCTTTAAAATAATTTCCAGCTCCCAATTTCTATTGACATTATCAAACACCCACAAGAAATTGACGGGAAAAGCACAGCCATTCACGGCTGCATTCTAGCCCCTGAGGACGTTCATATATACACGTATCCAAACTTACCTGACACAGAGAAGGTATAATTATTATCATTTTTATTCTTGATGGTGTTCAATTACTTGTTTAAATGTAAATGTTGATAAATGTCGTCGTTTATTTCAAAGGGAATTTTGGTGTTTCCCTCGGATGATGCTGAAGATGCTTCTGAGTTTATGCAAAGAGTAAAAAAGGAAAACAATGGAAGGTTTCCGTACGATCGTATTATTTTTGTGGATTCAACGTGGAATCAGACGAATAAAATAAGACAAGACCCCAAAATCGTCAGTAAGTACATAATTTCCAGTGCTATTACACGGACCTACACCTTCTTTGCAATTTTACATAGCAATTCTTGATTGATCAATATATATACTATATACCTTCATAGATTTGCCAAGAATCAAGTTAAATGGCATTGAGTCATTATTTTGGCGATACCAGCGCGGGAATCCCATTACTTTCCTCTCGACCATCGAAGCAGTCTACTATATGAATATATTCTACCATAAACAATTTGTGTCTGAAGAATACAATGGGGAGTATGACAATCTACTCTTTTTCTTTCGCTACATGTTTAACAAAATACGACAGTTATATGATCCTAAATCGTTAAAGGCTTATGCAACTCGACCTTATCTTCGGGAGTAAATCTCAATCAACCATTAACCAATTTGATTAAGTTTATACGAATATGAATGCCTGTTTACACCCTAAGAAACATCAATAAACCTTCCCAAATATCCATCGAATTGACATCTTTGTCATTTATATATGTACATCATTTGAGATCCCTTTAACTCTACTTCTGTCGTCTATAATTTCACTATGTATTGCTTATTCCTTCATATTGTAAATACTATCACAGATTCCCCGAATGTACGTGCCAATTTTTTGCTGTTTGTATTTAATGGAATGTAAATGCTGAAGAACTTGTCTATGCAGAGTCACGCATGATGTAGCTTCGCTGGATAAATCGATTTATTGGGTCATAATAATAATAATTAACATTTCCTTGATGCAAACATACAATCGATGTTGCCACTTTTCGGATGTAAATGTCACAGAAAGCATACGAGTTTACACCGAGCGAAAGACTAAGTTAAAATACAATGTCAAGTTTTCCTTCTGAGGCTACGGGATACATTATGCATAAAACGCAATTAACGTTAACAAATGTCCTCATAAGGTTGTACGTGTAGAAGACAAGAAGGCACATTATTATTCTGAAATACTGGAATTTTTATTTCCCTAATGTTTTGTAAATAGCTGACATTTCATCTCGATTCAGTGGCTTCAGATCAAATCCTTTTAGAGCTGGCTTGCCTTCCAAATCTTTAATTCTGTCCATTTTCTTCTTCAGATTATCACGTAGGTCATTGATCTCTTTGTCGAGTCTTTCTTGGTCTGTTGAAACAAATCACAACAATAAGAAATCTTAGGTGCACAAAATAAAGATACTACAAAAACCTTAAAAGTTAAATTAAAAGGAGTATATAACCTTTCTTTAAGATATCTTCGACTGATTCAGTTTCCAATTTGAAAAACGTGTTTCCCATAACTATCCAAGACTTTTTGTCTCCTTTGGTCTTTAGATGACGCAAAGCTTCCCGGTTACCATTTCTGGTTCTGTCAAGATCTATAATTGATTGTCGATCTGTCAAAATATCCTCGGCTGCTTCTTCGAGATCTGCCAGGCAGGTAACAATCTTTGAGGTATCCATTCTTTGTGAAGACTTACTTAAAAGCTACAAACTAAATTCGCGTCGAAAGTTGATTTCTTTTTGACGAGATCTGCTCTTCTGCTTGGCTACCTCTCGTCTCCGAACAGTAGTTTCTCGCTCAGCCCTGCCGTTTGACGATGTTTCGACAGCTGCGGGGTCAAAAGGAGCAAAATGAGTTATACGTGCTGCTTTTTTCTCTGTTTCATTCCCAAGGCCCAGCTTGTTTCGTTTCAACACGGTTTTCACTGGAAACTTGTGTCCCTGCCCTTCAGAACCAAGTCCACTGCTTTTGTTCCATCCACTTTTCACCATAAGCTGAAAACCTTTGTTGGATTCCGGGATGCCGAAGTGTATTTTGTCATCGCCAAATTCAGCTATGCTTACCAAGTGGGCAATGGATTTCTCATGTTCAACCGTTGAACTCTGCTGGTAGTGAAACTTACACATTTGACAATACTGTCCGATAGAGTTTGTCTCTTGGTGAGACTCTTGTGCGTTTTCTTCTTCACTTTCTTCCTGTAGCCTTTTTTGACGCTCAATGTAACACTCGTTCCACTCTTCCAATAACTGACAAACTTCTTCACGTCGATTCGCCGAAGCAATGGACAAGGCCGTAAGGCCTTTCTTGTCCAACAGGTTCCAGTTTGCTCCCTTTTGCAATAATGCTGAAACACACTGAATTGACCCCGCACAACTTGCAGACATCAAAGGTGTCCACCCGTATTCGTCTTGATCATTAATGTCAATTTTTCCTCTGAATGTGTTCAGGATTGTTCCCAACTCTTGATGTTTATTCGTTTCACACAATGACAATAACTTTCTCAGGGTTGGTGGAACTTCGACCTGTTGTTTGCACTGTGGCAATGTTTTTAGTAATCTGGGGGACCTGCGGTGATTATATGATTCTACTGGGTTCGAGGGTGCAGTGGAAGTGGATGGTAAACTAATGATTTCTTCGTACGCCTTACTGGCTTCGTCACCCGTAAGGATACTGTTTGCTTTCTTAACTTCTGTAGTTGGCTGAGACAGATTCTCTTCATGCAAGCTGGGCCCTTGGATAAATCTTTTCAAGGGAAACATTGTCACGCGCCACCCTTTGGTCACAACAATTACATTATCACTCACGGTATTCTTCTACGTGTATAACACATGTTGACAATGTTTACCTAAATAATTACATCAAAAGAAAAAACATGGAAGCTTAATAAGGTCAAAGATGTGAGCGACTTGCCTGATTTCTGCAGGATTTATCTAACAGTCATCTGACTCTGAATCCGTAAAATTCGATTGACGATTAAATTATCACTACAAACACTAAACACTCTGACTGACCCTGATCCGACTCACCCAACAACGGATGAGAAAAGAGTTGACTCTGTCATTCACATCATTATACAGTAGCTTCACAAACACAATACAATATGAAATTGCTTCGCTGTGATTATATTTTTAAACTAACAATTGTGGTATTATTTTTTAGATGATGATTGCATGCAGCAACAACTTTATTTTACTGAACTTGGCTGGCACACGACGGACGACGACTAGATAGGAATAATAGGGAAAGGGTTATTCGTTCGTTTCAAGAAGAGCTCATGTTTTCCGCGCTCCTATATTTTTTCACACACAAGTGACACAAGCATGTAATCTCTTGTACCGTACCCACAATACAATACTACACAACACAATACAAAAGTATAGTTTATGCGTATGAAGTGCATTATTTCTTAAACATTGATTAATTAAAGCTTCATGCAAAAATTCCTGCAATGTTTCGGCTGTTAATTGGATACAACCGAGTTTAGCTTATCGTAAACCTCTTTTACACGTTGCAATGAAAAATATGGATAATTAATTAGTTTCAGTCAATTATATGAAATGTGAAGTATTATATGCTTATTGAAGACAATCTTACTCCAACAGAATTGTAAAATTCCTCGTGTAATTTTGCCCTGTTGAAGTTTGTAGTATGCAAGTATGCATGCGAAAGCTTGACCAATAAAACATGACTAAAATGACTCCAAAGCAAGGATGTTTGATTGAGGTTTATATTTATTGCTTGAAATTCGTGAACCAGTGTCGAAAAGACAGTCAGGGTGGGTGAGCCATTTAAAGCCAGGAGAACACCACAAGGTCACATTAAAGAAATGGATTAGGTTTTATATAGCTTTTCCGTGTTACAAAACAACCGACACAAAGAAATCATAGCATCAAAGCGCAGAGGACTCCAAAACCTTAGATAATTTTATTACTTGTACTTGATCACTCGTACACGCCACGCGGTAAACACCACAATTTCACAACTCATTGTGTTGCATAAAACATCACGAAAAAAAGCCATCCCCATGAAGTTCGACACGCTATCTTAGTATGCATAGGGGATTATTTTCTCCGGCCAAATAAAAATGTTAAGGGTGAGCATTAATTGATGAAACTGAATTTTGCTTGTGAAATTCATATGAAAACTGATTCTCACGGGATCATAAGCAAGGCATTATCCACTATCAGGAAGACAGTAAACATTTTCTTTATTATTACATATTGTATTACTTCTATGAGTAATGTTGTATTGCAACTTGCAAACACACAAGTCGGTTCGGATGGATACAAGTTAGTCGGGACGGGAAAGTAGATGAAAGTGCAGATACAGTTGTGTGTGGTATTACTTGCGCCGTGTGAGGGTTTTTATGATGACTCCGTTTAATGTTTCCACGACCAATCTAGTTAGTCCACTACCTTAAAAGTTACGTGTCAAATTAAATTTTGGAGTCTTCAGAGATTGAGATCGAAAAAAAAACATTGCGTACACAACCATAAAGAATTGCAAAACTATAATTTACACGATAGAGTTAAGCTCACACGAGCAGCAATGTATCTAAAAGTGACCCCTTCATGTACATATATACATTTTAATTCGGAAAGTTTAACGGTTCAAGTGTTGAAGCCTAAGTAAAGTAAGGGTATACGATCTATGTAGTTAAATTTTATAACAAGCCAATTTAGGATGCATTTGTGTATAAGCAAGATTTTAATTACCTAAATATAAAACCTATATACTCCACAAATAAAATCTCACACATGGTGAAAAATTGGTGTGAGAGGGTTCCACATAGATGGTCTTAGTAACACTTTGACATGTGCTCCTGTTATGTAGGATTTCATGTGTATTGACAATTAATAATGATTTGTTAGGGAAGGAACAACCTCGTTTACATTATCCCATTTCAAAACTTTAAGAATAAACTTATATACTTAATGCAGAAGATATTCCGTGAATGTGAGCAACTACATACTATACCGTGGATTGGGATTGAGACTTCAGTTGAATTGAATGACATTTCATTTGAAACATGACTCTCATTATCAGTATTGAATTATTTTGAAAACCTGTAATGATTTCACAATTTTAACACAAGTAAATATTGACTAATTTTATTAAAATATAGAGGATAACCATCAGTGACCTTTCTGCTTGACACTTGATAAGTTTTTACTTTTTTACTATAGGCTCCTTAGATCTCGAATGCAGTCCAAAGTGCAGATATAAAACACAAGTAATTTTGGTTAGATACATGTTGTTATAATTTATATATAGTACATTATCTTTTTCCGTGTTGAGTCACACTTCTGAATATCGCAAAAGAGCTTTCTCCTATATGCCACAACAACAAGAGGCTAAGAGTTAGGGAATTAAAGTTATATTTATAGTTACTACCTCCTCAGTCCTCACCATACCCCGTGGAAATACTCAACTATATATTGTTTAAATCGCCCTCCTCAATAGTACATCTAAGATGGAGTGAAAAAATTAATAAATGTTTGGCGGATGGAGGAGCCCGTTGTCTTTAATTGATGGATCGACGAGAAGATTGGAATTGCCAGAGTTATTTCCGGAATATTGCCTGATTCACTAAAACAATAACCACTTTTGAGATGGATTATGGCTCTGTTGTACTACTTTGAAGCTATCTCATGTTGACTTTACTCTACTTGATCCACCAATGGTTTTACTCAAGACCTAAGAAACCTTCACTCTCCTCAGTTTCACAACAACAAAGCCCGAAGGATTCCAGGAAGCACGATTGTCACAATTCGAATAAAATTGTACAAGGTCCTACATACCACTACACCACTGAACTTGCTGTGGTGGCTGTGTGCAGAATTTCCTCAACAGCAGTGACATCTTGTCCCTTGAAAAACCTGGAGTCGTTTAGACCTTCCTTTTGTGAATTATCAAAAATGTCAATGGAAGACAAATTTCGTGCGGCGGTACGAGTTATTCACAGCCTTCCTAAAGATGGTATGATAAAATATGGACAAATTATTTTTCGTATAAGCAATAATGTAAGCATCAGGTGCACTTACTATGGCAAATCACGTTTTTTACACAATCAGGACCGTATCAGCCTTCCAACTCAACGAAATTGAAATTTTACGGGTTATACAAACAAGCCACTGAAGGAAAGGCGAGTGGTTCCAGACCAGGGTTTTGGGACGTGATTGGTCGTGCAAAATGGGACTCATGGAGTAAACTTGGAGATATGACTAAAGATGATGCTATGAACGAATATGTGGATTGTCTCAAAGAGGTTTGACTATTTAACGGCTATAACATTCCTTATAATCAAAAGAAGTCTGCCGTGCATGGCCTTTAAACTTTTGTGTTCTTTACATACAATTCCTATTCTTTTATTTACGAAGATTGTGGAGACAATGTCCTTTAATGGAGATGTAGAAGACTTTCTCGACTCAATCGGACCATTCTACGAATTTGTCACTTTGCAAGGTAGTGACATGAGCCACATCAAAGAAAAAATAGAAGAGGTTACAAGTAGCAGTGGTAGCTCCCCTGTTCCTTCAGCGGAAGGCTCCAAGAATATCAGCCCTATCAAAACTCCCAGTGGCGTAGAGAACGAAGAAGAGGAAGAAGTTTCAAGTTCGGAGAAAGCAGAAATAACGGTTGAAACAAGCTCAGCTACTTATGAAAGAAATGAGAAAAAATATCTGAGCAGCCATAATGGTCACGTAATAAATGGGAGCATTGACGATGATAATAATGAGGATGAAATCGTTACAATTCCTCCACCCGCACCAGTGCATTCATATGCTCACCAAAACGGGTTCGTGAAGCGGTCACTCCCGTCGGAGAGTGATGAAGTCCTGACCGTCTCTACACCTTACATACACTGCAAAGAGGACCTCGAACGAGATACGGACGAGGGTTTGAAGTCCCATGCCCCTGTGAGAATAACTTCTTCAGTAGAAACTGTAGCAAGTAATGCGACCTCGGGAACAGAATCTGAGAAATACTACAGTGGAGACAGTGAACCAGAAATGGACGACAAGCTAGTTACATCTCTGATTTCAAAAGTTTCAGTTCCGAACTGCTTTCCCAGCACATCAGCGGCTGCCTCACAAGAACTCCTAGATAATCCCATCCCCTTGCACATCAGTGAGCCCTCATCCCTAAAGAAAGTAGTAAACTCTAACATTAGTCCCGTAAAGAAAGTAAAGGAACGTATTAGCCCAAAGAGTGGTTTATCCACTTCACGACCTTCCAATCCAGACCTGGTGGTACAGCAAACTGTGGAAAGACTTAATAGAGATGTGGATCACATTTTGGCTAGATTGAGGATTCTTGAAGCAGCTTACGCGGCAGGTGCAGATGGAGTGGTCAGAACCCCATCAGCAGACCAGTCCTTTGGTGGCAGGCGGAGAAGAGGTTTATTTGGTGATTTATCACCTCAG